>WNHD01001913.1:0-16865 GCA_011057455.1 Ganaspis sp. Gsp50
GAATGCCTTCCTTCCAAATTTTTCTGCGCATCAAAAATCCAGTGCAAATACGATGCGCAGAAAAATTTGGAAGGAAGGCATTCATGCATTTGGGTGTATCTATATGTAAAATGCGTATTTTACCTACCATGTAATAGACGTAGAGAAATCATCACCGAGTTACGCGTAACTGCGCAACCCTGACGCCATAGCTTTATTGGGTTTCTACACCCTGAATTTTAAATTTAATTTTATTTCAACTGAAATATTTAACAAAGAAATTTTCATTTTAACGAGATTTTTTCCTCACAAATTTTGTACTTCTGGCAAAAAATTAGTCAAAATGTTAGAAGAAACTGTATTATTTACATCTCTTCCAGAATGTGAAGATTTGTGTCGCTTTATTTGCGAAATAACTGATTTAATTGTTATTAACGGATGCTCAATGTCTCTTTTTCACACTCAGCTTTTTAAGTGCAGGTATTTTTTACAGTTTTTGTCTATTTCAGTAAACAATATTTAAATCATTTATGAAGTACGATACAAATTTGAAGCAAAACGTTACAATTACTCTTCTGCTCATGCTATTATCAATTTTGAATCAATATTTGTTTTTCGGTTCAGACAGGTTTGAAACCCTAACCTCAATTTTTTATATCTAATCAGGGTATTGGTTTTTTATGATCTTTCCTTGTTAATAAAATAATTATTTGAAATTTCAGATCAATTCTCGCAACTTTTCCTGATATTATAGCTGCACCTAGACGAGGCACTGAAAAACAAATAGAAATAATTGCAAGAAAAAATTATTTCGAAAATAATAAACACATACTGATATTTTTGGAAAATGCTAATTTGTCGGTGAGTTTTATAAAAAAAAAAATACTTTAAAAATAGTATTTCATTCAATTCTTTAAAATAAATAAAAGAATCCTTTTAAATACATGTATGTTATTTTAAGCCTATATTAACATTATTATTATTAAATATAAAAAATTGTGTTTTCAAGGTTTCAGAACAATTATCTGTGAATCTGGAAAATTATCGAGAATGCATTCTGTTTACCATAAAATTCAAATTAGCACCTTCATGGATTAGAGTCGGGCAGTACTTGTGTCAAGAAAATGAAATATTTACCAACGAGGAAATTAATGGAATTAAATTTGACATTTCAGTGAAAAGTAATATTAATCTAAATACTATTTTTTAATTTTAGAAAGTTTCATTTTAGAATTAGAAACATATTTGCATATATATTATTAAATGTAAATTTTAATTATTTCGCAGAAATGGGAATGATTTTAAAATTTTCGTTCTACAAGTTGAAAATCAACCCCTTAAAATTAGTAGATCTTCAACTCTTTTCATCTGTTATGTTTGAATTCAAAGAAAACCCTAAAGGGGCTATTGAACTTGGATATTGTTGGGCTAATGTTTTACCCAGGTAACTAAAAAAATGAAAAATGATCCATTTTAATGACAAGCAATAATAGTATCAATAATAGTGTAATTGAGTAATTAATGAATATTTATTTATTTTCTTATTTCTTAAATTTTCTAAAAAACCCTATTTTTTTAGTACATTCAAGGCAAGGTTGGTTCAAGTTTCGAAACAAATTCCAGAATCAAGCCCTTTCAGGAATTATCAAGAACTCCGATCATATTGGAAACAAATGGTAAGATTTGATATTTTCAAAAAAAAATATTGGATCATTAATTAATAAATTTTCGATTCGATTATGAAATGCGTAAAACACCACTTTTTTTTAGTATGGATACTTATTGCCAGAAAGCTCCGAAGGAATTTTGTACTACGAAGTCTGCTTTAAAGCTTTTCCAAATGAAATCTTTCTGTATCCAAGTATTTGTCTGCATTCTGAGAACCCGAAAATAATTAATTACAAAAATGGTGCTTCAACGTGCATCCAATTTGTGGAAGATTTGGAAAATAAAGTGGCTTCCCTATGCGGAAAAATGCTCTCCTTTGAGAAAACTAATCCATACGAAAGCAACATCACTTCCTTTATTTCTGCAAAAGATGTAAGAATTTTTAAAAAATTAATTAATTGTCTTCATTGAATTTAATCACTTTAATTATACTGTGTTTTGAATTTACTGATTTGCATTTTTGTTATTAGATCAAAAAAGAATCTCCTGAATTTTCTTTGCTGTTATTATCATCAAATAAAAACATCAAGTCATCAAATGATCTAAAAAATGGAAACGTTGGTTTCAACTTGAAGCAACAAACTGTAAGTTTGTAGAATGGTTTCAGAATTATGAAATTTGAAGTACATAGAAGTTTATGAAACTAATTGATTAATTATTATACTGATTTATTATTATAAAAATAATTGAAAGGAATTATTAAATTATTAACAAACAATTTTCTTTATAGCTCAACTTTCCAACTCCATCGTCATCTAACAAGTTTTCAAATCCAAAAATTGGAAACTTCGATTCAAGATTAAAGCAACAAACGGTAAGCTTGACAAGTTTTTTCAAATTATTTTCATTTTGCAAAAGAAATGACGAATGTGAATAGAAACAATAAAAACATTAATTCATAATACATCAAATTTAATAAAAATTTATTTATTCATTAATTCATTGATGATAAATTTAACTTTTTTAAAAATTTATCATTTTATCATTTTATCAAAATAAAAAATTTATTTTACAGCTCAACTTTTTGACACCTCCGTCTACAAAGTTTTCCGAAACTTTGAATTCGACTAACACTGCTTTGAAAAATGAGAGTATTGCTTCAAAAATATGTCCTGATTTCCCTGCAACATTTCTCTCACAAGCTATTGTGTCAGCGCCAATTAAAAGGAAATTAATTCTTGATCAAAAACGCGAAGATGATAGTGACAGTCAAAATAGCGAAACTTACAAAGATCTTTTGAATTTGATTAAATATAATGAAACTTCTGAAAAGAAAAATTACAAAGAGAGGAACTTACTTGACTCTTTGATGAAAGAAAAATCTCCTCCGAAAAAAAGAGTCAAAATGTTTAAAACTTCAGTTCCACCTTTGGAGACTGTTTCCAGATTTTTTAAAGAAATTAAATCGACTGTTAATAATCCAATTAAAAATGGGGTAAATACATATAAAACATCATTCATTATAGATTATAATTTATAAGTATATAATATTAACTTATTATTAACTTATTAATTTCAATTTGTCAATTTTGTTTATAATTTCTTAATTAAGAAGTAAAAATGCATTTTTTTCAGGGAAACAAATTGCAGTTGCAGAATTTAAAGAAGAACAATTAAAATGAACATTTTAAAGTATAAAATGTGAAGAAAATGTTTTAAATATTTTAAACTTCTATTTTTAAAAAAGCAAAAACCTTTTCAGTTTATTAATTTTATTTGCTGTTATTTTATATTAAAAAATGTTAATTTAATATTCTAATGTTAATTGTTAAAAAAAATCTACTGTTACTTGTTAATTGGATTTTAATATTGTTACCGAAGAAGTGTTACTTGTATAATAATTATACAATTGTAAATTACTCATGAATTAGAAAATCTAATAAATTTACTTAATTTATTTAAAATGACTATTAAATAATTTGAAAAAGAATTATACTTTTGCATACAATTCTACAAAATAATATTTTTTTGCATGATTCATTTTTTTCTTATTTTTTTTCTTGTTTTTTTTTCTTATTATTTTATTTTCTAATTACAAAATATTAAAAAAAATTCGTATCTTCATTCAAATTTACCGCAATTTTGTGTTAACTTTCGTAATTATGTAAAAGTTTTGCGCTCAACGCTTAATTGTGAACAAACCTTTACTAAAACAGCCATTTTGTTAAACTGCCGAATTGACATAAACGTCGCGCTTTCCTTCAAGAAGTTTTGTAATTTTATTAATGATTAGTAAATAATCGTTCATTCAGAGGTCCTTTTGTAAAGCAGAATTATGTAAGTTGTTGCTGAAACTGTTTTCTTATAATTCTTATCCTCAATTTTCATTATTTAACAGTAAGTTTTTGGTTGCAGGGCTCGCAGCCGCAAAGATAGTGCGGGCAAAAGCGATTCTGAAATTGCGGAGAAGGAAAACAAACGAGAACGAGGTAGAGATAAAGAAAGAAAAAAACGCGCTGCATCAAGTTCTAGCAGTGGTAGCAGGTAAATACAGTATTTTATAATTATTCCCTTTATTTCTTTGTGAAAATTGCCATCTTTCCGGCTCCAAAATGTCAAACAGATTTTAAGGTTTTTTAGTTGATTATAACCACTTCAAGTTAGAATATGCACATTGGTATTAATATTTAGTTATTTAAATTCTCAGTTTATTTTTAGCTATCGAGCACACGGAATATTTTGTCCTTAGAAATCCGTTTAAATACTTTTTGCAAAAAGTGAAACATAACCTCAAAATGTACAAATTTTTACAATTTTAAGTGTTTCAATTAAAATTCTCTTGAAATGTGACGTGAAAAGTAGTATTTTAAATGATTTATGTAGAGTTTATTGATCATCTTTTTTAGTGTTACAGGAAGTGTAAAGAATTACGACTAAGTTTGTTTTCCATTGACTTTTATAAAGTTTATATTTCTCAATCATGTTTGGTTTTACAAGTTATTTATTTTTTATATAATTAATTGATTGAGATTAAACATTTTTTATTTAGTTAACTTTAAAACTTAGTTAACTTACTTTAGTTAACTTTAAAACTTAATGTTTTATTGATTTTATTTTTAATAATAAGCCTAATAATCAATAGTGTATTAATTTATATTTAATACTCCAATATTTCTAATTTAATTTTTACAATAAGGATTCAGATATCAAAATGGTCGGTATTCAACAAAAAAACGTTTTTTTCAGTTCTTCTGACAGCAGTTCAGCAAGTTCGAGCTCCAGTAGTGGAAGTAGTTCTAGATCAAGCTCATCTTCGAGCACGAGTTCCAGCAGTTCAGGAAGTTCTTCTGGAACCTCTCGGGACAGAACTCGCAAACGTAGTCGAAGCAAAAGTGCCGAAGTATCAAGAAGACATGAGAACAAAGAAAAAGAAAAGGATAAGGAACGCGAAAGAGAACGTGAGAGAGAAAGAGAGAGAGAACGAGAGCGTGAACGCGAGCGAGAACGAGAAAGAGAGCGAGAGAGGGAAAAGGATAAGAAAAAGAGCAATTCTGTTCCGGAAAAACCAAAAAATAAACCTCGTTCAAGGTAATTGTTTACAATTGTATTATTCTTTTGGTGCTATTATTTTATATTATATTATATAATTTTAAACAGAATATTTAAATGTAGAATATGAATATAAAATATAAATATGCATTTTAATATTAAAAAATGTATATTTATAATTAATTTGTAAATGAATTTGTTAATAAATTTGTGCATTTGTTAATAAATTTGTAAATTTGTAAATAAATTATCTATAATGAAATGAAACAATTTAAATAAGAATAAAAAATTAACAGCCTTGAGAGAAACTTTTGTTGAAATAAGATTTTTATTTCTAGGTCTCCAAGTCCTCGAAGAAAGCGTAGAGAGCGATCGCCTATTCCTAGGCCTACAAAAATTCACATTGGTCACTTGACACGAAATGTCACCAAGGAACACATTATGGAAATATTTTCCACTTACGGAAATATAAAAATGGTCGATTTTGGGGTTGACAAATTCCACCCAAATCATGGAAGAGGCTTCGCTTATGTCGAGTTTGAAACTGCAGATGAAGCCGAGAATGCTATGAAACACATGGACGGAGGTAAAATCAAATTTGTTGCTTTTCGCAAATATTTAATTACAAAAATTAAACAATTGAAGGGAATAAATTCAGTTGCGAAAGAAATTGATCAATTTTTCAAAATGTTTGAAAATTAAATGAAGTATATGCAATGTTTTTTTACGCATGTTAGTTTATGATTTATTGATGCATGATTTGTTGACTTATCGACGCATGATTTGTTGATTTTGTATTATAATTAAAAAAAATGTTTATAGGGCAAATTGACGGTCAAGAAATAACTGCAGCTCCTGTATTATTACCAAAGCCAAGGCCACCTTTAATGCGTAGAATGTCACCAATGATGGGCAGAAGGCCACCGCCCCGTTGGATGGGAGGTGGTGGAAGAAATTCACCGCCACGTTATCGCCGACGTTCCCCGATGATGAATCGTAGGCGGAGCCCTAGACCTCCTCGTCGTAGGATCAGGTCGCGTTCTCGAAGTCCTCAGAATAATCCTCGTCATCGTCATCGTCGGTACACCAGATCAAGTTCAAGTAGTTCCCGATAATAATTTACAGTTTGATACAATTATATCCAAACCTCACTCAGTTGCTGATCAAGTTGGATAAGCTGATTAAAAAAAAGTTTTTAGGACCGTATCAAGTTTATCTTGATACAAGACACTCATGCTAAATGAAACAAGGAACTCGTTCAAAGATTAAGATACGAGCGTTACTCGTGACACCACTTATCACGTATTACAATTTCCATTGCCGATATCTCTTTATTTTCATATTCACTGTGAAATGAAAAATTAAGGGTCTGACGGGTATATATGATAGTTGTCTCGTATGATACTTGTGCTCGTTTATATATAATATTGACTGGTAAGCGAATGGGAGACGAGTGAGTGATTGCTTTATTTGAAAAAAAAGTAAAATAAATTGAGTGCTTTTACTTCTCTTCGTCTGCATAATGTGGAAAATAGAATGTTGTAATTTGGAAATGTGTGTTTCAGTAAGAGAAATCAAATTAATTGGAAAGCTGAAGATTTGAATGAAAATTACAAAAACGTAACACATCTTTTTAGTGTAATACGAACCACAAAATAAGAACCACAAAATAAGAACCACAAAATACGAACCACAAACAAATCAGTTTTCGAATCTTTACAAAATCTTATCGTAAAAATGTATGCAAATTGGAAACTGTATAAAAAGCAATTAAAATTATTCTACACGATTTCAAGCTTTTATTTACATAATCATGATCAATCAATCATAATCATTAATCAATCAATGATCCATTATTGGTCTATTTCTCTAAATTAAAAGAAAAATAAATGAAAAAACTAAAAGAATGATTAAATATTTTCAATAAATATCAATACACTTTAATCAATGATTAAATTCAATGAATTAATGATTCATTCCATTTTACATTGTTTGGCAATTGAGGCCAAATTAAAAGAAACAAAAATAAATATGGAGAAAGAATTTTTGGGATAAAAAGAAAGTTTTTTGGGATAAAAACGTGAAATAAAAATATAATAGATACTTTGATAGAAACTATGATTATTAGACCCTTTTACAAAGAATCGATTTTAGAAAAAACCTATTCACACAAAACTTCCTTTATACTCGCGATATCTACAAGAACAGAACCATTGCATTTGCATTGCAACAATTTTGCATCGATGAAAAATATCTACAATTTTCAAGGCGTGTATAATTATATAATAATATACAATTTGTTTTACGGTGACTTTACAGTGTAAAAATGAATTATGATGGTAGGTGGGAGTCCGACGAGTCGGTAAAATGAAACGACAGAAGGTCCCGGGTAAAAACGAACGTAATTCCGGCTCATGGCACGTAGAAGACATTTTTTCCCTTCCAATCAAGATCCCGCGGATCTAATAATTATTGACTTTCTGGTAACAACGACGCATTCTGTTGCCAAACAGGTGGACGAGAAAAAATTCAACTCTCGTCCCAGAACGGAGTAAATTGAGGAATGATAAGAAAATTCACGCAAGAAGTACCCGACGACACATATCTAGACATTGTCACAAACACCCTTTGGCACAAACAAACTTACTCGCGACGCTTACGAAGGAATTGCATTTTTATTGCCTCCCGAGGAATTACAAATCATCGTAGAAAGTTCCCTCGGTTCTCGCGCTGTATCGTTATAAAGCTTCCAATTTCATTTAATTTTCCAATATATCGCCTTTTAATCACAACATTACTCTCAATTGACCAATTTCACTAAATATAATAACACAGCGTTTTATCTAAAACAATCAAGAGTAATGCCTCAATTTAAATAATCTAGACAAAAGAACTAAAAAATCAGTCGCTTCAACTGAACACTTCAGCCACATAAACTGAAAAATTCAGACGTTTAAAAACTTTAATTATAGACTTTTTAAAGAATTGGGATTCTTTAACTTTTCTAAAAACGCTCAGTCTTTTAAAAACCGAAACGTAAATTTTCAATTTCAAGAAATTGGCGTCAATTCCCTAGTTTTGATCACGTATATATAAAGCTGATAGTTTCTAACTTATTAAAGTATAGTCACCGTTTTCGAAAATATTTTATACATCGGAGTTGACGACAATTTCTTGAAAGAAAAATTGCATTTAAAATTTGGAAGCTTTGCAACAGCAATTCACAAAAAAGTTTAAACAAAAAAGTCTCATTACAAAAAAGTTCGAATAGAAAGTTTTCAACATAAAAGTTCCAAACAAAAAAGTTTCAACCCTCAAGTTCCAACAAAAGAGCATTGACATACAAGTTTCTAACAGGAAAATTCAAACAAAGGAGCTCTACATAAAAGTTGGATAGAATAAATTCAAACAAAAGAGCTCTACATAAAAGTTGGATAGAATAAATTTAAACAAAAGAGCTCTACACAAAAGTTGGATAGAATAAATTCAAACAAAAGAGCTAGAATAAATTCAAAACAAGAGGGTTCTGCTTCAAAAGTTGGAACAGAAAATTTGAAATATAAAACTTGGAACACAGTTGAAATGAGAAACTTGTAACAAAAAGTTTCATAACTTTTGTAAAACGTTTGTAAAGAACGCATTAAAAATTAAGATCCTCGCCTCTTAATTGCTTTAAAAATTGTCTAAGTCCCAAAACAAGGATTGTGATGACAACGATTAATTTTCTATATATCATTTACTATTTATATCACAGGAAAGTACTGAGTGCCTTTTTTCAACTAATAATAATTCTCTTTCTCATTTTTAGTCTCCAGCATCGAAAGAAAATTTTTCATTTAAATAACAAGCGTACATAGTCGCCGGAGGTACTTGCTCGCTTCGTCGCGTCGCCAAACTTACTCGTTAAACTTGTCCTACCGAAGAAATGAAAATTTACACAGTATAATTATTTTATATTACATTGATGATCAAAACGGAGCGTACGCTTTGTCACTGATTTCATGCGTCTATTACAGAGATTCGATTTCATTCGGTTAATACGTCACAATAAATAAATAATTAAATAATTTCTCGTTCAGTAACGCTAGAGATCCGTTCTTTTTTCAGTTTTCTTTTTTTGTTTAAATCTAGCTTACTTGTTTTTCTTTTACATTATGTAGTATCGACTCGCAATCTACAATAATTATAATATTACACACGATATTTAACTGTACGCATAGTATCATTGTTATTATAATAATAATGTATATAGCGCTATAGACAGACAGTCAAATTCCCCGATACTGTATTTTTTTTCAGTTACGTATCGTCCTTCTTTAATATCTATAAATATCGCATATAATCTATTTACAATTTCTTTAAATAATGCTATTCTCATACCAAAATATCGGCGATTCCGCGAAGTTAAAGCACCAAAGATCGCGCTTAGGACGACGGGAACGTTCCAGGGACAATGTATCATCGAGGCTGGGAGTTGTCTTCTTTTTTGTGAATGTCCGCAGGATGCATTAGCGAGGGATCAAGTTGTCTACTCAAAACGCCGGCAACTCCAGGTCCGGGTCCAGCTCTGTGGTGCATGTGAAGATTACTCAAAGGGCCAGGATTCGGATCTTTAGCTCTGAGAGCGTTCACTGGTGGCGGTGGATAAGCTGCGTAGAGCTTTGCTCTTTCTTCCTCCTCTGCCCTAAACGCTGCCATCATCGGATTGTACCGAAGCTGCTGAAGAGGATCATATCTGTAAGGATCCCGGAACGGGTCTCCAGGCCAAGGTCCAGCGGGCTGAGAAGTTGGACCCGTCGGAGGAGGGAAAGCCTGCATCGGATGACCTCCAAGTGTTTGCAACATGCTTCTAGACATTGTGTGTGGTGCTGGAACGCTGTGAGGATGCCTCGCAAGGTACGCATGCGGATGAGAATGATGGTATCTAAAAAAGAAAGATGAATTAGAGAACCGAACATTTACGGACGATGTTTATTTAATTACAATTTGAATCAAAAGAATTACAATTTGAATCAGAATTAAAATTTGAATCAACAGAATTAAAATTCAAATCAGAATTAAAATCTGAATCAAAATTAAAATTTAAATCAACAATTAAAATTCGAATCAGAATTAAAATTTGAATCAACAGAATTAGAATGAAATTAAAATCCAAATCGAAAGATATAAAAAGCCTTTAAGATTTAAAGATTTAATTAATTTCAGAGCCTGAAGAGCATACCTGGGATCTGGAAGCTGATTTGGTCCTGGACCAGGTCCGGGTCCAACTGGTGGTGGCCTTGGAAGCATGATGACTTCATCTTCTTTGCTTCTGGGTTCTTCTTTGACTCGAACTTCTCCAGGATCGATAGACGCGGATCCATTTCTAATGGGAGATCTTTCGCGTCCAACGACCATGTGTTGTCGATTTTTCATCATCATTCTCTCTCGTTCCATTTCCCTCCTCTCCATTTCTCTTCTCTCTTTTTCTCTTCGCTCGCGTTCTCTTTCGGCAGCTTCCTGCTTTCTTTTCTCCTCTTTTTCACGTTCCCGTCTCTCCTTTTCTCTTTGCTCCTCTCTCTCCCTCTCGCGTCTAACCCTTTCTCGTTCCCGTTCACGTTCTCGCTCTCGCTCTCTCTCGCGTTCGCGTTCTCGTTCCCTTTCACGTTCTCTTTCCTCAAACTCAGCCCTTCTGTCGATAGTCGGCATCTCTGGCTTTATTGCCCAAGAAACTGTCGTTGGTGGAAAACCAGAAGGAGGAGCTCGTTGTAATCTGTAAATTTAAAGAGTTCATTAATTTGTAGAATAAATTATTAAAAATGCAGTGTTTTTAAAATAAAAGTGCCGTGTTTTTAACATAAAAATGCAGTGGTTTTAAAATAAAAATGCAGTGGTTTTAAAATAAAAATGCAATGTTTTTAAAATAAAACCCTGAGATTGTATACCGAATAAAACCAAGAGATGTAAAAATTATGAATTGAATTCACAGATGTGATTGGGAAAATTTTTATTGATGAGGAAACTCACCCTCTCCATGGATCGTGAACAGAACTTAATCCACCTAGAGGAGGCATTTCTCTCGACGGAGGAAAACCTGAGAATCCTGGGAAGTTGGGATTTGTTGTTGCGAACGTAGAAGGATATCTACCGAAAGGAGACATTCCACTTCCTGGAAAAAAAATTGTAATATGTTACAAATAACGTACTTTGTTGAAGCAACTGTTAATAAAATAACTGATAGAAATTCTTGCAAATAGAATAGCTGATACAAATTCTTGCAAATAGGATAGCTGACAAAAATCTTTGCAAATAGAATAGTTGACAAAAATTCTCGCAAATAGGATAGTTGACAAAAATCCTTGCAAATAGGATAGTTGACAAAAATCCTTGCAAATAGAATAGTTGACAAAAATTCTCGCAAATAGAATAGTTGACAAAAATTCTCGCAAATAAAATAGTTGACAAAACTTCTTGCAAATAAAACATGATCAAAATTCTAGCAAATAGAACTGCTGCTAAAAATTCTAGCAAATACAACATTTGTTTGAAAGAATAGAAACGAAAGAAAATGATCTTGAAGAGAATAATAATTAAAGGATAATTTTGAAGAGGCTTACCTAAATGTGATGATGAGGATGACAAGAAGGCAACAGGATGAGGTTGTGGGGGTGCTGGGTGTGTCTGTGGCATGTTGCTGGGGAGAGACATCGGTGTGCTGAGACCGAGGCCAGATGTTGGTCCACCAGCGAAAAGGTGACCTGGTGGTCTAAGGAGTTCGGTTTTCGTGCTGACAACACTGTTGGCCTTCGCCTCCGCTCGTTGCTTCTGCTGATGATGATAGATCTCCCACGCTATTCGAGCATGCATAGCATTCCACTTTCCAGTCTTCTGCAATGCGAATTCAACGTTCGAGAATTCTTTCACTCGAAACTCTTGATTGTTTCGTACATTTGGATTGGGCATCTTTTAAGAGAACAAAAAACAAGCTTCTAATTAAAACAAATAATTACTCAAATTTAAAACGCAAATTAACAAACTCAAATTCAATGCTCAAATTAACAAACTCAAATTCAATGCTCAAATTAACAAACTTAACTTTAATGCTCAAATTTAAAACGTAAATTAAAACTCACATTCAATGCTCAAATTATTCATAAAATTGAATTTGAAACTAACAGTAGTAATAATACTAAAATAATACTAAACATTTCTAAGAAATAAATATTGCTAAGGATAATAGAATGATAATAAATTGAAAAAGAAAAATAATGATAATTTGATAATGAGAATGAAATAATGAAATGATGATAATGAAATGATGATAATGAAATAATGATAATGAAATAATGAGAATGAAATAATGGTAATGAAATAATGAGAATGAAATAATGGTAATGAAATAATGAAAATGAAATAATGAGAATGAAATAATGAGAATGAAATAATGGTAATGAAAAAATGAGAATGAAATAATGAGAATGATAACAATAATACTATAATTATAATGAAAATTATAATAAATATAACAAACGAAAAAAGAGTAGGAAGAGGAAACAACGAATCGGAGAGAAGAAATATTCATTGGGAATCTTGTAAGAAAAACAAACAATTGCGAAAGTTGGTAAGAATCTCTTAAACTGGAGTATCCAGGGTTCTGTGTACCTTTGGAGGAAATGACGAGAGATGATTGTGTGCGACAAATGGTCCAGGAGGAGCGCCTCCAGGGTGAAGAAGTCCGGCATTGAAACCAGATATTCCAGAAAGATTGAGGCTTCCACGAAAAAACTGCGAGTCAACTGCTCCCAGCTTTGGAATGTCCTAAAATGTTTTAAAATATCGTTAATTATTTATACACATCTGAACGAGTCGAATAAAAATATACTAGACTTTAAAATCAAAAACAAACAAAACAATTTACAATAATAAAAAACTAAATTTCTTTTCAAACCTTTGATCTAGATCAATCATTCTAAACGTTTGATCTTTTAGATCAGCAAAGAACATTTCTAAACAACTTTCGATCTTCTAGATCAGCAGTCAATCTTTTTAAACAACGTTCGATCTTTTAGGTCAACAATCTTTTTAAACGTTCGATCTTTTAGGTCAACAATCTTTTTAAACGTTCGATCTTTTAGATCAGCAATATTTTTAAACGTTCGATCTTTTAGATCAGCAATCTTTTTAAACAAAGTTCGATCTTTTAGATCAACAATCTTTTTAAAAAAAGTTCGATCTTTAAGATCAACAATCTTTTTATAAGTTCGATCTTTTATATCAACAATCTTTTTAAACGTTCGATCTTTGAATCGTTATTCAATCTTTTGGATCAACGTATCCCTTTTTGGATAAAAAAAAAGACTTACAATCGAGGGAGGATAGAGACTGGTTGGTGCAGATTGTGGTAGCAAGGAGGACGAATGCTGATGTACGTGAGTGTGTTCATGTTGATGATGGTGCATTTCTGTTCGAATGTAAAGGGGTGGTCCAAGATTGCCGACATCGACTCCGATATTTCTGTTCTGTGGTGCCAGGAATCTGTTCTCAAGGTCTCTTCTCAACAGGTCCGCCTGACCTGTAACATGATTCACCCCTACTTCGGATTAGATCAAAGTTTTCAAGCATTCCAATTCAGAGTTGAGAGATACTCTGAGTTGCGCAAGATAAATCAAGATTGTGCAACTTTACTTACTTGTTTGGAAGAGAGATTCAGCTGAGAATGGATTTGGATTGGATGGAGGTGGAGGAAGTGACGGCATAGAAGTGTGAGGACTCGCATTTGAAACTGGCGGCGGCAGTGGTGCTGCGAACATCGGAGGTGGAAAAGTATGCAAGCCCAGCGGCACCGGTGGAGGAGTTGGCCTCGGAACCGAGGTGTTCGTCGCCGGAGATAATTGCGGAGCTGAGCTGCTGCTGCTGCAATAAAATGAACATTTGGATCTATTTTTTTTGTTCGTTGATTCGTTCTTTCATTTTTTCATTCATTTGTTCACTCTTTCGTTCATTCTTTCATTTTTTCGTTCATTTGTTCACTCTTTCAATCGTTCGTTTATGCTTTCATTCATTCTTCCATTTTTTCGTTCATTTGTTCACTCTTTCAATCGTTCGTTTATTCTTTCATTCATTCTTTCACTTTTTCATTCATTTGTTCACTCTTTCGTTGATTTTTTCATTCTTTCGATCATTCTTTCACTTTTTCATTCATTTGTTCACTCTTTCGTTGATTCTTTCATTTTTTCGATCATTCTTTCACTTTTTCGTTCATTTGTTCGCCCTTTCAATCGTTCGTTCATTTTTTCGTTCATTTGTTCACTCTTCCAATTGTTCTTTCATTCTTTCGCTCATTCTTTCATTTTGTCATTCATTTGTTCACTCTTTCAATTGCTCATTCATTCTTTCATTTTTTGTTCATTTGTTCACTCTCTCAATCGTTCATTTATTCACACATTCTGTGTTTAAATTACTGTAAATTGTGATGAGCTGATTAAAAGAACAATGAATGAAAATTGCAATGAATCTGGGAGAGGTGATAAAACGATTGCAATAATGAGTTTGGAATGAAAGATAGTGTAAAAAATGTGTACTAAACGTGTTTCAAGTTGATGCACAGAAAAGTAGGAAGGAAATAAGAATACCTGATCCACCCTTGAGCCTTGGAGTAAGCAGGTAGACTAGAATTGGCTGGGGAGGACGTGTTTGGCACACTAACAGGCGTTATGCTCCCGCGACTTAAGCTGCTCACGTTGCTGCTGTAATGAGAAACATTTTTTATTGCCAATGTTTAAAATAATCGGATATGTTGAAGGTACTCTCAAGGTATAAGTACTTTGAATCCTGGAGTTAATTTTTTACAATTTAACAAAAGCAAGTTAGCTACTTCCTATCAAAGCTGATTTTTCAAAAACAAAACAGCTACTTCCTATCAAAGCTGATTTTTCAAAAACAAAACAGCTACTTTCTATCAAAGCTGATTTTTCAAAAACAGCCAGTTTTTATCAAAGTTGATTTTTCAAAAACAGCTAGTTTTTATCAAAGTTGATTTTTCAAAAACAGCTACTTTCTATCAAAGTTGATTTTTCAAAAACAGCTACTTTTTATCAAAGCTGATTTTTAAAAAAAAACTCCTAGATTTTATCAAAACTATTTTTTCGAAAACAAGTCCTTTTTTCAAGAAAGGGAGAATTTTCTCGAGAAAGGTGATTTCTTGAAAATATTGACTTACCTGTAGCTATCTCGTTCTCGGTTCGGACTGTGTCCACGTGGTGAGTTGTTGGTATTTCTTCCGGCTAAACTACAAGCCACAATATCTCGATGTGCGACGGTATTCGCGGTGGTAACTGTATTTGTTATCGTGGACACACACGTGGTAGTGGCAGCACTAAGTGGAGTATTGTTGGTAGTACCATTAGTATTATTACTATTATTATGGTTCGGCACACTATTTGCTATCGTCTGCTTGCTTAAATTCGTGCACGGCGAAGTCCTGCTTCCTCTCTGAAAACATTGCAAAAGATTAGAAATAAAAACCAAAAATGTCAGGAGAAAAGTTCAAATCCAGGTGTACTCAAATTGATAAAATAATAAACTAAGAGATAATTAATACAAAGAAATTAAAAAATCAGAAAGTTGATAAATTAAAAAATTAATGAACCAAAAAATTGATAAATTAAAGAATTAATAAACCAAACAGTTGATAAATTCAGGGATCACAGTTCGTCCCCTTTTTTACCTAATCCCCTATTTTTCCCCTTTTACCCTTATTTTCCCTTTTTTTTAAAGAAAATCCCCTAAAATACCTAAAATCAAGTATTTCTCCCCCTTTTCCCCTAATTTTCAATAAGTATTTTTCTATAATTTTTAAACAATAATACTTCAGACTCCTTAAAAATACTTCAAATTTTTAAAAATATTGTAAATTACTTCAAAATATTTTCAAATACTTCCCAATACTTCAAAATATTTAACAACGCTTAAAAACACTTCAAAATACTTCAAAATACTTCAAAATACTTCAGACTGCTTAAAAATACTTAAAATACTTTCAAATACTGCGCCGTATTTTGTATGATACTCCCTCAGCTTGAGTTTATGTTTTTGCAACCTCTTATATCTGTATTTACTAAGAAGGGTTTTAATACCCGTGCAAGATGGTAAATAAATAAATAAATAAAAAACTTCACAATATTTATAAATACTTAAAATTACTTCAAAATATTTAAAAATACTTAAATTTTCTTTAAAATATTCCAAAGTACTTAAAACTACTTTAAAATATTCCGGATTGCCTACAAATACTCAAAATTACTTTAAAATAATCAAAAATACTTAAAAATTCTCTAAAACACTTCAGATTACTTTGAAATACTTCAGGCTGCTTAAAAATACTTCAAATTTCTTTTAATTATTCAAAAATACTTAAAACTACTCTAAAATATTTCTGACTACTTTGAAATACTTCAAAATATTTGAAAATACTTAAAAATGTTTAAAAATAATTAAAATGTCTTTAAAATATTCAAAAATACTTAAAATTACTTCGATATACTTCAGACCTTCTTCAAAATAGTTCAAAATATTTAAAAAGTCTTCAAAATATTAAAAAATATAGTTAAAAATACTTAAAATGACTTAAAATGGTTTTAATATTAAAAATCATGACCTTGAATAATTTGAATTCTATATAAAATCATTTTTGCAATTAGTCTAAGAGCATTAATTAAAAATCTTCCATTTTTTCAAAGGTAATTCAAATT
>WNHD01001914.1:0-16863 GCA_011057455.1 Ganaspis sp. Gsp50
ACAGTTAAACTGCTAATTGATCCAGACAAGTGTAGTGTTTCAAATAGACATTAAATTTCTTCTTTTTTTATGCTTAATCAAATGCAAAAAGAAAAATTTAATAAAAATTTCAGGAACACTGTCAAATTTGCAAAAACGTGAGACATGATAACTATTTACAACAAATTCAAATTATGGTTTATATTCTGTTAATGAGCTAATTGATCCAGATAAGTGTAGTGTTTCAAATAGATATAAAATTTCTTCTTTTTTTCTGCTGAATCGAATGCCAAATGAAAACTTGAATAAAAATTTCAGGAACCCAGTCAAATTTACAAAAACGTGAGACATGATTACTTTTTACAAAACATTTAATTTTAAGTTTATGTTTTGTTAAAGTGCTAATTGAACCAGGCAATTGTCAAAAACTTTATTACTTTCGAATTAAGTTTATTTTTCTGTGGAGAATCTTATGTAGTTTGCAGAATGGAAAAATATTTTCAAGATCAAAGTCAAAGTTTCAAAAACATGATTTATAGTTTTTTGTTAAAAAGAGTACATATTGTAGCACATTTTTGTGAAAGTCAAATTGATCCAGTAATTTGTGATGTACGGATTTCTAGTGTTCTGTGTAAAAATGCTTCGAAGATGCATTATTTTTTCGAGTTTTAAATATCACGTTGTTTATGTTCTAATTTTCCATTCTAGTTTTTTAGGTCCGAAACATTACAAAATTGATTCAAAAATTTAAAACTTGTAAAATGTTTTGTAATTGACAAAAATGTTTGTGATTGATGGAACCTTTGAGAATTGACAAAAACTTTTCAAATCGAGATGAATATCGAGTATATTTTTACAGAAAACTAAAAATTGATGAAACTAACGTATCTTTGTGAGAAATTTGTAATAGAAATTAAATATGCGTTTCAATCGCTGAGAGCCTTATTTTTCAAGAATTGTAGTGGTTACAAAAAGCTTCGAAAGTGAAAATAATTGAAGCAATTGTTGCTTGGTGACAATGAACTTGGAATATTGTCATTTCTTTTTAATTCAGTTCAGAGTAAATGTGCAAGTAATGAAGCAAATCGATTTTTTTATCGAACAAAATAGCGAAAGTGTTCATCGTCCGTAGACAATCAGAGATTCTTTCACGGCTAGTTGACATGAAATTGACATCTATGAATCCAGTTGTCAAAGAAATAAGAGAGCTTATAAAGCCAGGAGATCATTTGATCAGTCGAATCGCTGCTAGAACGTTGTTCTTCGAATTTTTCCATTTCAAACTCATCTTTCTTAATTTGCTGAAAAATGGTGCGAATGTGTTATAAAATTAAAATCTTTAGGGAATTTATAGAATTTAAAAAGAAAAGTGTTGTGAATTTTTTGAATTGAATTTATCATTTCTGTAGTTTATCTTTTCTGTAATATATTAGAACTATAACAAAAAAGAATTGAAAAATAAAAACTTGTTTTAAATACTTGTCTTTAGAATCCAATTTTTCATTTATTCTTTATTTAATTTTTAATTTATCCTTCATCCAATTTTTATATTTATTCTTCGCCCAATTTTTTATTTTGTTATTAATTTTATTTATTCTTCATTTAATTTTTATATTTATTCTTCACCCAATTTTTTTTTATTTATTCTTCATCCAATTTTTATATTTATTCTTCACCCAATTTTTCATTTATTCTTCATCAAATTTTTCACTTATTCTTCATTGGATTTTTTATTTATTTTTATTATGTTTGATAATGTTTTTTATTTTATTCGAAAATACGTGCGAAAAGTGATGTTTTATTTGTTAGTTACAGAAGGGAACGTCTTCAATAATCTTTGTTTCCATGTACGTGATTCTGGGATGTGTAGATGGAAAAAAACAGTGAGTAAAACTAGAAAAGAATATTTTAATAATTAGAATGAATTTAGTATAATGATGATGATGATGATGATGATGATGATGATTTAAAAATATAATTCAACTTCTAAAGCTTATTTTTTTATCTTTCTGGTAATTTCTGCAGTCCAGCTTTGGTTACTAAGTAATTAATTACTATAATTTTATTATAATATTTTAATTACTAAACTTATTAATTTTTACACTGTTTCAGTGTTCACTTCCAAATCCACGTTCCCGAGATAATAAAGCACCATATCCACACAAAAACGATTTTTCTGCATATTCATCCCCTTCCAAAGGAACCTCCAAAAGAGCCTCCAAAAGAGCCTCCAAAAAAGGAACCTCCGAAAAAGAAACCTACTCATTATGAAGAAAGTACTTACGAAGACTGGAATTCCTACAGCAGTTATAATAATGAAGGAGACCACGAGGAAATTGGCGAAAATGGAAACATTTTTAAAGCTGGTCATGAAGACCAAAAGTGCATTAAAGGTAATAATTACCAGAAGGATAATTACGATTCCTATTTACCGACTTCTTACGGAACCGCAAATGACGATTTTAATGATGTCACACAAGCTAATTATAATACCGGTTTTAACAACAATTACGGTCCCAACTCGAATTATCGTCAGAATAGTGGTCCCAGTTTTGGTCAGAATCCAAACAATGTCCAAAATTATGGTCCGAATGCAAACAATGGTCAAAATTATGGTCCGAATGCAAACAATGGTCAAAATTATGGTTCGAATGCAAACAATGGTCAAAATTATGGTCCGAATTCAAACAATGGTCAAAATTATGGTCCGAATCCGAACAATGGTCAAAATTATGGTCCGAATCCAAACAATGGTCAAAATTATGGTGCGAATCAAATTTACGGTCCGAATCCGAACTACAATCCTAGTCAGAATTACAAGGCGAATCCGCAATATAATAATTTTAATCCTAATTATAACGCAGTTAATGGATACGCTCAGTATAATAATGGTCAAGATATGGTGGGGTATATGTATCCCCCACAGTACGCGATTCACGAAGATATTGACGATATTCCTAATAATGATGTTGAGCAGGTTGATGTTTATGAGGATGGATACAAAAGAGGACTTGAGTCTGAAACCGGTCATCTTATAACGAAAAATTTGAAGGACTTTTATGATGATAAATTTGAGGAAGCAGGGGAATTTGCAGAAGAAGGAGCACAGAAGGATTATGAAAAAAGGAAATCTGACAGTTATCAGGCAAACTATGATAGGGAAATTGGACACAGAGATCGGTCGAGCAATAAAAATGGACAGAGGAGAATTTTTTCTCCGAAGATAATTATTAGGGAGTTATGAATAACTTTGAGTTTTTTATTAGTGCTAGGGATTGTGTAAATTGTGTATAAATTGGTTATGCGAGAATTGATGAAGTTGATTCTTTGGAATTCTTCATTTGAGAGTGTTTAATTTTTTTTTTGGCAGTGTTGAATATCCTTTCGGTAGATTTTAGATAATTTTTGCAGTGTTAAATATCCTTTTGACAGAGTTAAAATAATTTTTGCAGTGTTGAATATCCTTTTGACAGAGTTAAAATAATTTTTGCAGTGTTGAATATCCTTTTGACAGATTTTAAATAATTTTTGAAGTGTTGAATATCCTTTTGACAGATTTTAAATAATTTTTGCAGTGTTGAATATCCTTTCGGAAGATTTTAAATAATCTTTGCAGTGTTGAATATCCTTTTGACAGATTTTAAATAATTTTTGAAGTGTTGAATATTCTTTTGGTAGATTTTGAATATTTTTTGCAGTGTTTAATATCCTTTTGTCAGTGTTTAATTTTTTTTGGCAGTGTTGAATATCCTTTTGGCAGATTTTAAATAATATTTGCAGTGTTTAATATCCTTTTGGCAGACTAATTTTTTTGGCAGTGTTGAATATCCTTTTGTCAGACTTTAATTATTTTTGAGTGTTTAAAATCCTTTTGGCAGACTAATTTTTTTGGCAGTGTTTAATATCCTTTTGACAGTGTTTAATTTTTTTTTGACAGTGTATAATATGCTTTTGTCAGTGTTTAATTTCTTTTGATAATTTTTAATGTCTTTTAAAGGGTTTAATATCTTTTCACAGTCTTTGATACCCTTTCGCCAACTTTTGATATCCTTTCGATAATTTTTAACATCCTTCCGACAATTTGTTTAACTGTTGACAGTTTGTTTAATTTAAAAAAGCAAAAACTGCAAGAATACATTAAAAGAATTGTGCTATTATGCAAATTATCACAATTTTTCATAAGCACTTTGTTTATTTATAAGAATAATTTAGTTCTGTAATTTTTTGAGTTTAACATTCTGTCAGTACAAAAATGTGTTTTTGTCAGTGCATTGTAAATTGTATAAATTTGTAATTTTTAATAAGGATAGGATAATTTTCTACGTTTTTTTATTATTTTTCTACGTATTAAAAATTGTTACGTGACAAATAAAAAAGTACAAATCAACAATATTTTATTTGCAAAATGTACAAAAGTAGCAAACAATAACAAAACATCTTAACAAGTAGATAACAATTTCTACAAAATTATATCACAAGTTTCTATTTCTATTTTTCATGTACAAAATAAAAGCCATGGAATAGAATGGTACAAGTTTTGAAATCTTATGGCTATAAATTTTACAAATTAATCGAAAAATATTTGCAATTAATTACAGTTGTAATTATTCACATGAAAATTGGAAGTAAGAGACAATTTTTTTATTTCAACTATTTCATAATATATTAATACAATATATAATATATTTCATATGTTAATATAAATATATTATTATATTAATATATTTCATATGTTAATTTTACAAAATACAGTTAGACCTCGATATATGAAAGTTCAAAGTAGACACTCAAAAGTTCGAATTATAGATGAATTTATTTTCCCTTATGAGTTATATTTCAAATTTTTTTACACCCAGAGGGTTTTAACTTAAAAAATCACAACTTTTATGTTGTTTTTACATTCTCATTAATCATGAGAAAGTATTCAATTTGTGCGATTTTTCCTGATTAATTTTATGTTTTCCTTCTATTTCTTATTATTATTATTTCTTCTTTTTCTTATTAATATTATTTTCTTTTTCTTCTTATTATTATTATTATTTTTATCTCTTCTTTTTCTGATTATTAATATTATTTTTTTTCACTTCTTTTTCTGATTATTAATATTATTATTTTTATCTCTTCTTTTTTTGATTATTAATATTATTTTTTTCACTTCTTTTTCTGATTATTAATATTATTATTTTTTTCTCTTCTTTTTCTGATTATTAATATTATTATTTTTTTTTCTTTTTCTGATTATTAATATTATTATTTTTTTCTCTTCCTTTTCTGATTATTAATCTTATTCTTATTGTCATTCTCATTCTTCCTCTTATTCTTATTATCAAATTTACATTTATTTTCGATTAAAAGGTTTGTAAAGTTTACACACTCTACGAATAGTGCCACCAAGAATAGTGCCACTTCTTCGAATTTTAGCCCGAGCGTAATTTTATACCATTAAAATACAAGAAATAAAATATATAAAATAAAATATGCTGAGTGCGGCGCAAAAATTCAAAGCATACATTTTCACGAAAAACTGTTATCGCCTTGCAAATCTGTGGCACTATTCATAGAGTTGACTGTAATTACATGATCATAAACTTCCTAGTTGACTGGCTTTTACGAAAATTAGGAATACCTTAATATCCTGAAGATTCCTGATGCCCCCCTCCACCCCCATAGGAAGAAATGCCTCCCCCATGTTCTTCCATATTGAAGCTTTCCTGATTGAGTTCGTTTCCAACATGCTCAACACTGGGGATTGAATAACCTCCAAAATGACCATGTTCTTCTCCCAGACCTCCATAATGAATTTGTTGGCCCCCGTAATGAATTTGTCCTCCCCCGTGACCTCCAAAATTATTTTCTCCTCCCCCATGACCCCAGGATCCGTGACTCTCTTCTCCTTGACCCTCGTGACCTCCAAGACCTTCAATTTTGATAGGCTGACCTACAGTGTATCCCAAGACTTCATATTTGTCACCACCGTCATGATGAATGTGCTTCGTAATTGTATGCGTGTGCTTGATTTTTTTTACATGGTATGGCACGTGAATTATTATGTGATGACTGCAAAAACAGAATATTGTTTCTGTTTATTCTTTATTTGATTTACTTTTCTAATTAATAAGTTAATTATTATTTATTATTATTGATTATTATTGATTATTATTGATTATTATTGATTATTAATGATTATTATTGATTATTATTGATTATTATGATTGAATTGATTTTTTTTCATTTTTTTATTATTTTATTTTATTGCTTTGGGTCCATATATTACGTCACGCTCTAGGGGGGGAGTCTATCATTATTTAGGAGGGGAGTAATATTGTGACAGGCTTCCTTAAGTTAAAAATTTTATAAAAAAACATAAAATTACAATTTACTTATGTAAAATGTATGTACGTATGTAAAAAGTGTGATCTGGGGGCACAAAAAATGACAATTTTTTCGTGACGTAATATGTGGATGACTTTGCTTATATTAAAGCTTATATTTGCTCTTTGCTTATATTAATATTATATTATATTGCTTTATATTAATCTTTGCTGCTTTATTATTAATTTTTATATTTACAAACTTTTTTTTTATTTCTTATTATAATTAAGGAAAAAATAATCGTCTTTTCGCTCACGGTTTTTTTGGATAATAAAACAAAAAGTGTAATTTTGTTGGGATTTTTGCCAGTACGATACGCCACCTGGTGAGGTTTTGCGTAACTGACGAAAGAAGGTCATTATTGTTTTAACCTGGTGACAAGAAAAGTAACTACTGACAGAGCCTACTACAAGAAACTACTGACAAGAAAAGGCATTTTTTCAGCGGAGATTTGAAAAATAATAGCGTTTTTTAAAATACAATTAAAAAGCAAAACTCCCTCTGTGAAAAAGCAAAAAGCTTTGAGTGTAAACAATGAATTTTTAAAAGTCTTCAAAAATTAAGAAAAATACATTTGTGTCCACAACAAAAGGTACCTTCAAAAATTAAAGAAAAGTACATTTGTGACCGTTCACAACAAAAGGTACCTTCAAAAATTAAAAAAAGTACATTTGTGACCGTCCACAACAAAAGGTACCTTCAAAAATTAAAAAAATACATTTATGGCCGTCCACAATAAAAGGTACCTTCAAAAATTAAAAAAAATACATTTATAAAAAAATACATTTGTGACCGTCCATAAAAAAAGGTACCTTAAGTCAAGAGCGCATTAGGTACCTTTTGTCGTGAACGGTCACGTTTTAAATTTAACAAAAAAGCAATAAATTAAAAATAATGTAAAAGTAATAAAATCATTTTAATTTAAAAAACTAATTAAAAATAATTTTAATTTTAAATTTAAAAATTTGAGTGTTCGGGCTAAAAATTGTACAGTAAAAAAATTTACAAAAATTTGTTTTCTCCGTCTTTGAACTAAAACAACTTGAAGGTACTTAAATAAATAATAAAAAGAAGTGACACTACTTTTTATAACAACGAAAATCTCGGAAACCAATTCGTCAAAAGACAATTGTATTTTGTTTTTTTATTTATTAATGCTTTTTTTGTTCGGAAGGATCGAAAGTGTAATAATCACACCGCTGGTATTTATTTAGACTGGAGAAAGTTGACTAACTTTGGACAATTTGAAATTAAATCACTTTCAATTTAACAGGCAGTTCTGACTTTTTAGTGGCTGCTTAATAAGCAGGTCTAATTCGCCAACTGCTTTTATTGGACAGATCATAGAAAGCATGTAATTTTTTAAAATGATGTGCAGCAACGAAAGTAACTTCTGTCATACAACTGTTCTCATTTTGATAACCCTTTTCAATCTCATTTTCATTACTAATCGACAAATAAATTTCACAAAATTATCCTACTTTTTCATCAAATTTTAATTGCCTGGTTGGAAATTAATTTTCGAATTAGAATTCTGGAATTAATTTCTTTTAATAAACGCAAAAAACTATTTTTAGATTAAAATGTTTTTAAATATTTTTGCTTCCTCATAGGGAAGCATTGTTTATTTTATTTTAATTTTTAAATAATTTAAATTTTTTCATCTAATCGGGTATAGGGGGTATCAAAAAAATTGCAAAGTTTAATAAAATTGTTGAAAAATTGCATTAAAGTTGTAAATTAAAATATTTATATTATTTATATTGTTTATATTTATATTATTTAATGTAAATAGTATTATGTAATAATAAAATATAAAATTAAGCAATAATCTATTATTATTTACTCTAAATAGTATTATATAATAATAAAATATAAAATAAATCAATAATCTACTATTATTTATTATAAATAGTATTATATAATAATAAAATATAAAATAAAGCAATAATCTATTATTATTCTCTATTATCGCATAGAGGAAGTATTTCACGATTGCGTTTGTGAAAATTTTTTTGAGAAACTCGGTTTTGAAAAATTGTAACTTTTTTTATTAACTTAAGAGAAAAATGAATGATAAAGAGATTTAAAAAAACTTACTGTCCACCATCGCCTCCTCCTTCTGTCAAATTTAAAGTTGATATGAGCACAAATAGAGCGATTAACTGAAACATTGTTAAAAATTATTTTATTATTCAAATAAAAATGATTAACAATTATTTTCCATTGCTAAAAAACAAATAATTTATTTGTTATATTTTCACTAATTAGAAACAAAAAATTATTTTTCTTTTTTCTTTTTTTTCTTGTTCACTTTTTATAATTTTCTTCTATTTTATTTTTTATTACTTTTCTTTGAATTTTCTCTACTTTTTTTTCTTTCTTTTCTTTCTTTTCTTTCTTTTCTTTCTTTTCTTTGAAGACGAAAAACTGAATTTACGCACGCAAAGTTATTATATTTATTTGTATTATCCTCCACTATTTTTCCTATTTTATTTTTTTTATTTACATGTATTTTTTCCAAACTTTATTTATTAATTTTATTGTTTAGTATCAATTTCTATAATTTCTATGCGTTTCTCAGTACAATCATATTCCATATAATTTCTGCGATTTTGCTTTATATCTTCAATAGCATTTTGGGTAATTTCTGTTCCAACGACTCAAAAAAGTTAAAAAAATTGCAGTTCATCTTTTATTAATATTAAAACTATTTAAAATGTATTATTTATTTATTAATAGAAATAGAATAGAATATAATTAATTAATTAATTAATTAATTAAAAAAAATTAATTAATAGAAATTCACTTTCAGGATAAAATTTTATTTCAGATTATATTTATTTATTAATATAAAAACTTTTACATTTTTTTTCAAACGTTCTTTTTTCAACACATTTAACAAATCAATTTTAAAAAACGAAAAAAATGCATTTCCACACGCAGTTATTTATTCCGCAATGCCGAACTTACAGAAACGATTGGAAGCATCTTGCACTTGTCTTTGAAGAAAATCAAACACTGCACGTGATTCGAATTCTGAATTTAATCTGTCGAATATTCTCGCGTATTCCATTTATATATCTATGTTAAAGCGACATAAGAATGAAAGGTAAGTTTGTATTTAATGGATACAATGCATCTAACATTGTGAAAGGAATATAAAAGAAAAAAAACTACCCATCTAAAAGACGGTTATCTATTTTTCTTGTTCATTATCTGTCTACTCTAACGTATATATTGTTATTGTATTTATATAGTTGGGCGTGGTTTTAATTCTTTTGCGATTATTACTTCCTTATCTCCTTTTATAATTTTTTTCCCTTTTCCAAGACCAAGGCAATGCCCCATTGGTCAGTGAACGTTCAAGATCAAGATCATGGTCGATTGCTAAGTTTCACCTGTGTATTGTTTGTGCCAGAGCCTATAGCGGAAGGTAAATGTAACTTTCGTTGAAAACAATGAAATAGTGGAATCCAAGTTGATTTTAAAAATCATTGCTACAAGCGTGACGAATCCGATTTTTATCATTTTTTTTTACGATCCACCTTTTATGCTTTCATAATCCATAATATGCTTGCTTCCATCATTGGAAATGATTTTTGGATTTACTGCCCGTTTTTTGTGGATTATTTTCTTAATTTGGCAATTATATTTTGGATTTTATTCCACTGGGAGTGAAAAGATTAAAGTGAATTGAAAAATCAATGGAAATTGTAATTTTGGTTCTGTAATTTCAATTTGATTATTTCAATCTCGATTTTAATTTTATAAATTCTATTCCATAATTTCTATTCCATAATTTCTATTCTATAATTTTTATTCTATAATTTCTATTCCATAATTTCTATTCTATAATTTTTATTCTATAATTTCTATTCCATAATTTCTATTCCATAATTTCTATTCTATAATTTCTATTCTATAATTTCAGTTCTACACAGTAAAAAGAAAATCCTATTTTAAGATACATCTGAAATTAATACTATCTTGAAAATAAGATGGGTCTGCCTATTAGTATGCTTTTTACAATGTAAATGAAAATAAGATGTGATCTGCAAATCAACAAGGTCTGCCTTAAAAATGTTGCAACTTAAATTAAGACTTATTTCCTGTCTTAAAATAAGATTATAACTTTTTACAGTGTATAATTTCAGTTCTATAATTTCAGTTCTATAATTTCAGTCCTATAATTTTAGTTCTATAATTTCAGTTCTATAATTTCAATATTCTGTATATGAAAATATATATTATATTCTATAAATGGAATAAAAACGATGAAATAGAAATTCTATTCAATTGAAACCATGCCAAAAGTTGCAATTCTTTATTTCTTCCAATCCTTCACAAATTGTAAAAAAAATTTATTAAATATTGACTTGCCTTATTAAATAAATGTCGATACATTGAATAAATGACGAAATATTAAATAAATGACGAAATATTAAATAAATGACGAAACATTAAATAAATGGCAATTAAAAAATGGCCATTAAAAATGGCAATTAAAAAATGTCAATTAAAAAATGACAATTAAACAATGGCAATTAAAAATGTCAATTAAAAAATGGCAATTGAAAATGGCAATTAAAAAATGGCAATACATGAAATAAATGACAATCAAATAATGACAATACATGAAATAAATGACAATCAAATAATGACAATACATTAAATAAATTACGCAAATTGTAATTTATAAATTTATTGGTATTTAATTCTATGAAGCAGAAAATGTACAAAATAACATTCTTCACTCTTGCTTATTAGAATTTCATTTTCATGGTTTGTAATAAAGACACTGAGTAGACTCTAAGAAAACTATAAACTATAATCTGTTGCAGTTCACAACGAACTTTTATTGCCTTGAACACCTACTATGTTATTTAGTATGTTTTCTATACAAACATTTCCATTATTTTCTGTTTCCTGTGTTTACAAATGCTAAATAAAATAACTTGAAATTTTTTCGTCAATTTTCGATTCCAATCAATGCCTTAGAAAGTTAATCATTTTCTTTCACGATATTAATATTTTTCAACACTTCTTCCCGCTGGTTTTAATTACAACAAAGATTACCAAAGAATATTTTTCGATAACTATAAATTATTATTATTGTGTGTATGATTTTTTGACCTTTCGTCAAAAGATCTTTCGATCTTTCAATCTTTTGATACCATTTTGTTAGCAATGATTTTTATTTTTATTATTTTTTTTTATTTTACTTGCAACTGAAAAGAAGATATTGAAGAAAGAAGATAACTTATAAAAAATATTTCAGAACGTGTTTATTTAAATATTTATTTCATTTATTGAATTATTTAAACATTATGAGAAAATTAAATTGCAAAAAAGAAGAAAATGATCCGAAAGGATTTATGAAATATGAGATTGGTCAAGATAACTATTATTATTTGTATCTCGAGTGTTTAACATTTTAATGCTTCTACAGAAGCTGAGCCAGGTAATTGAGAAACCATCTCTTATGTGGAGCGTAACGCATGCACTTTGCACGCGCTCACAATTTTCAGTGAAATTAACAGTATTATTGCCTTTAATGCGAATTTCCAATTTGAAGAATATTGAGCAACATAATCAAGAAATATTGCAATTATTACCATTTTTATCCCATTTCTATATTAATCACACTTATTTATGTAAAAACGCATAAAATGCCTTTTATAATTGCATATAAATAAAATTCATTAAATCAAACATTTGTTTATAATAAAATATACCGGAGAAATTAGTAAATTGTAAACCACAGAATGTACGCATAAATTATTAGTGTATTTTGCTTATACCGCAATTGAGGTAAGAAATTGAATAAAAATTGTATTCTGTATGCAAACAATCTATTGAAGAAATCATTATTTTTATCAACAATAATTCGAGAATATAGTTTTTTTTATTCTTCTTTTATCCTCTTTTTAAATAACGATATTCTTTATTGATGAAGATATTTTTGTATTGATGAAGACATTATTTTTATTGATAAATATATTTTTTGTTGATGAAGATATTTTTTTATTGATAAAGACAATTTTTTATTGATAAATATATTTTTTTATTAATGAAGATATTTTTTATTGCTAAATATATTTTTTTGTTGATGAAGACATTTTTTTATTGATAAATATATTTCTTGTATTAATGAAGATATTTTTTTATTAAAGGCATTTTCTTGTTGATGAAGACATTTTTTATTGATAAATATATTCTTTTTGTTGATGAAGATTTTTTTTTATTGATGAAGATATTTTTCTATTGATAAATATATTTTTTTATTGATGAAGAGATTTTTTACTGCTAAATATATTTTTTGTTGATGAAGCCATTTTTTCGTTGATAAATATATTTCTTGTATTGATGAAGCCATTTTTTCATTGATAAATATATTTCTTGTATTGATGAAGATATTTTTTATTGATAAATTCATTTTTTTGTTGATGAAGACATTATTTTTATTAATAAATATATTTTTTTTGTCGATGAAGATATTTTCTTTTATTGATGAAGACATTTTTTTATTGATAAATATATTTTTTTATTGATGAAGAGATTTTTTATTGCTGAATATATTTTTTTGTTGATGAAGATATTTTTTTATTAATAAATATATTTTTTATATTGATGAAGATATTTTTTTATTGATGAAGACATTTTTTTTATTGGTAAATATATTTTTTTAATTGTAGATAGAAAGTTTTTTATTAAAACTGATCTCCAATTTTTATTGTAATCTTGTTTTTATTTATTTAATTTTTATTTATTTTTATTTTTAATTAATCTTTTTATATTAATCTTTTATATTAATCCTTTTTTTATTGATGAAGATATTTTTTTATTGATGAAGTCATTTTTTTATTGATGAAGTTATTTTTTTAATGTTAAATATTTTTTCTGTTGATAAAGATATTTTTTTTATTCATGAACATATTGTTATTCGTTGAAGATTTTTTTGATTGATCACAAAATTGTTGTTAATGACAACAATATTGTTTTAAACACCCAAAAGTTAGAATCAAGTTTTCAATTTCCAAAAAAATATAATAAAGTTGAAGAGAGTTGGAAATTAGTGATTTTAGTGATTAATAAGTGACGAATGATAAACATGATAAATCTTCAAGAGAGAGATATGCATTCCGTGAATAAGGTGGAGATGAAAATTTATGGACAGAAAAGTTTTTATTTGCAGAAGTTATTACTCTTCTTTTGGAAAAACATGGGAATCAATAGTGCAGAAACTGAAACGAGCAATCAATTCTCCGCCACTTCTGTAATTATAACAACTTCTTCTGTTTATTTCTTCATTAGATTTTCCCTTTCTTTCTAGAGTAAACGTATATCCGTACGATTTCTTCATTTAAAATTCCGCTTTTGGCAAAATAGTGAAAATAAATCGTCTATTTTCACTGGAAATCTGCTATTTCCTCATTTTTCTATTTTTTGCAAAAATTTCAGCAATTAATAAATTACGATAGCTGCTTTATAAGGCAGCTAATAATGTTTTTGATTATGACTTGTAGTAATTGTGTGATTACATTATTTATTTAATTATCATTTGTTTTATTAATCACTTTGTTGTATTATAAAACAGAGTAATTGATACTACTTTTATTAAAGTAACAATACTACTTTTATCGAAGTAGCAATACTACTTTTATCGAAGTAACAATACTACTTTTATCAAAGTAACAATACTACTTTTATCAAAGTAATAATACAACTTTTTTATTTTAGTTCGTTTTTGCCAAATAGTTATTTAAAACTTTGCAGTTTTCAAATGTACAAGACAATCGAAACTTTTGTCCACTTAAAAAAACAATAGCTTACTTTGCTCTTCGAAATATTCTGATAAATCTTTTTCTTTCTTGAAACAAGAAATAGACAATAGTAATTTTATTTTGTGCTAATTTTTGGATCGTATCTTTAAAAAAATGAAGGAACAGAATTTTAGTGAAAGTTCCATATAAAGTCATTGTTAGTATAACTTCTAAAGAATAGTTTTTCAAATTTAAAGAAAAAAAATGAAGAAACAAATCTTTTTCTTGCTTTTTTTCTTGATAAATCCTTGTTCTGCAAAAGTTTTGTTTGATCTATTATTATATTATTATATTCCAATTGTATTCTTTTTTTATTTTGATTGCATAAAATCGTTTTCCAGTTTGAGATGATATTGAAAGCTTGAATAATTCTAAAAATCTCTTCATTTTTCTAAACTTCAATTTTTCTTAAACTTCCTCATATTCTATTTGGACAATAATTACATACCTTTAATAATAACGAATTAATGAAAATTACGCTATTCGATCTGGGGCACTCTACTTTATTTTCAATAAGAAATGTTACTTAACTAATTAAATAATTAAATAACGCAAATTAACACAGGTTATCATTACCGTATAAAAAAAGATGAAAATAAGAACCTGTTTTTTCTTATGTTAATAATATGTAAACGTATATTAAATAAATACTGCATTAAAGAAAGAAGTACTATTATAGAGAACAACTTTTATAAAAAAAAGTATTTTTTTAAAGAAATTTTTTTGTGTAAAAAACTGCTTTTATAGAAAACTATTTTTATAAAATAACTACTTTTATAAACAAGTATATTTTTTTAAAAAAGTACTTTCATAAGAAACTACTTTTATAAACAACTAGTTTTATAAAAAACTACTCTTATAAAGAGCTATATTTTTACAAAAAACTACTTTTATAAAGATCAACTTTTATAAACAATTACTTCTATAAAAAACTACTTTAATAAAGAGCAACTTTTATAAAAAAAAAATACTTTTAAAAAAGACTGCTTTTTTAAAAGACTACGTTTATAAAGAGCAACTTTTATAAAGAAATACTTTTACAAAAAAATTACTTTTGTAAAGAACTATATTTTTATAAAAAACTACTTTTATAAAAAACTACTTTTATAAAAAACTACTATTATAAACAATTACTTCTATAAAAAACTACTTTAATAAAGAGCAACTTTTATAAAAAAAAACTACTTTTAAAAAAAAACTGCTTTTTTAAAAGACTACGTTTATAAAGAGCAACTTTTATAAAGAACTACTTTTACAAAAAAATTACTTTTGTAAAGAACTATATTTTTATAAAAAACTACTTTTATAAAACACTACGTTTATAAAGAGCAACTTTCATAAAAAACTACTTTTGGGAAAAAATTACTTTTATATAAAACAACTTTTATGAAAAACTACTTTTATAAAAACTATACTTTTACAATTGCTCTTAAAAATACGAATAAGTTGCTAAATCCCTTTACACAAACTTTCAAGAAACCCAATTTTCGAAAAAACGTAAAATAATCAAGGAAGACGGGTTCACTGACATCACCTTCACTTTCAAATTGAAATTGAAGAAATCAATTAATCAAAATGAACGGAAGTGTCGAGTTTGATTAATTTGCCCAAGGTGAGGATGGAAAATGATGATTTTGAGATTTTTAATGGGAGGTATTGCATTCGTGAGTGAAGGGTAGTGGCACTGGACTACTAGAGTGTGACTACTATTCTCATTGGTGTAATGTGCGAAGAAAGTTGTCGATTAACAATATGCAAGTGCTTAAAGTAAAAATTACACGCTCAGTTGGTGCAAGTACCGTCACTAGGTCAAACCCACCCAGTGCCAATATTCGACGTTATTCTGTGCGGTTAGAAATTAACTTGGTGGGAGATTCTAGAGCGTCGGTAGTCTTCTTTTTATCTTGTATAAAAGAGAAGATGCCTAGTGCAGATTTCTGCAATATATCTAGATCACCCGAACGGGACACATTCGGTTACCCAGTGATACACTATTTGTGTTTTTAACTATAATCATCATGCAGTATTCGGCAAGTATCGTTATTGGGATTATTTTTTAAAAATTAATTTTACTCTCGGGATTTAAAAAGTGGCTCAACTTTTCCACTCTCTCAATTTGAATTAGTGAAAAGTCGTCCACCAATTTGAATTAGCAAGCATTTTTACTAATTTTGCATCCTCATAGGGAAGCATTGTTTATTAAAATTTTCCTAATTTTGTTTCGATACGATTTTCGATTTTATTAAAATTTTCCTACTTTTTATTAAAATTTTATACTAAGTTTTTTTTTACGATTTTCGATGTTATTAACATTTTCTTACTTTTTATTTAAATTTTGCTAATTTTTATTAAAATTTTACTATTTGATTTAGTAGTTTCAACTAAATTTTGTAGTGAAAGTTTACTAAAAGTTAATAAAAATGCTTACTAATTCAAATTAGTGGACGACATTTCACTAATTCAAATTTAGAGAGGCAAAAGTTGTCGATCATTTGCTTTAAAACGTTAATCTTAATCATTAAAAATTTAAACATTAATCATCTAATCTTTTCACCTTTTAAGAATATTTCCAATGCAATTTATTCTTAAATTTAGAATAAAATATACTTAAAATGAGAATATATACTTATTTTAAGAATATATTCTCAATGCCTAAGAAATATTCTTAGGTTAAGAATATATTCTT
>WNHD01001915.1:0-15010 GCA_011057455.1 Ganaspis sp. Gsp50
ATAAAATTTAGTGAAATGAAAAATTAAAGTACATGTTATATTTAAATATAATGTAAATTGAAATAAGAATGGAAAAGTAGACAAAATAAAAATACCGACCTGCATCTTCCTAGCAACGCCTTCGACTTGAGTTTGCTCGAGTCTCATTCTCTGAGCGATTCTGAGAGGTGGTGTTGAGCCATCGCTGTTGCAAGGAAGACTGTCTCTTGCGACGTTGGGATTGCCGAAGACAAAGTGCATCTGCACGGCAGCTTGATCGTTCTTGAGAGCTAAAAGTCCTTGCCACATGACGGGATATCTTTGAAGGAGCATGAGCAGAGAATCAGCTTGTGGTGGAACTTGAGCGGCGTGAGGTGGAGTAGCAACCTGGAGTTTTCTGGTTCTATCAGGAGTGATTGCTCTGTCAGTTGGAGCCTCGCTCGCAGCCATTGGATATTGAGATCGAATGTGAGCCGGTGGCGGATCATAGTAGCCTCGTTGGACGGCACTTCCGGCATTATATTGAGGTGGAGGAGGAGGAAGACGAGCATTTTGATGGAGCATGTAGACCTGAGCAACCTGAGGACTGTCTGTTGTTCTCTCCTGAGGAGTCCTGGTGCTACGTCTCAACTCCAAAGGCGGACTATGGCTTTCTTCACCACCCGCTTCCAATTTCGGATCTAAAGGCAAGTGAGGCGATCTTGTGCCTGGAACGTGGTAAGCGATTCGAGGAGCTGTCAACGCTTCTTGCTGTGCTCGTAGATACTGGTACTGATACGGATGCATATAATGAGATGGTAACTCTGCAGCTCTCGTTAAACTTCCGTAGTGATTCACCACGTCACCCTAAATAGAGAACCGATTTAAAACGTTAATTGAGCTCGAGAAATCGAATGTGTTAAAAGTCATGATTGTGGTATTAACAAACAAATTTAGAATAAACAAAGATGCGACAATGGAATTAAAATGAAAAGTACAAGACGGTTTTGTAAAATATGAAAGCAATGATTAGGATGAGAAAATTAATTTAGAAACGAAGAAGAGTGTTAATAAACAAAAAAAGAGTTGTTACGATTTTAGTAAAAGCATGGGTTGTAAGTACCTGAGAAGCATTAGCATGATGATGGGCAGGTGGGGGCAATGGAGGGCTTTGGGAGCGATGTGGGGGGACGAGTCCATACTGTCCCCCTGGCGATGGAGCTGCACTCGCACTTCCATGCTAACCAAAACCAAGCAAAGTTAGATTATTTAGTTTTTTTAATGCGTTTACAATAGAATGCATTGCAAGGCAAAATCTTTAAAAAGGAATTAATGCATTTAATATACATTATTAATACATGAACTATCGGAAAGTCATCAAGAAACAATATTAATAGTTAATTCATACTTATCAGGAAAACATGCATAATTATGTAACAAAATACTTCCTCTATGAGGAAGCAATTAACGTATCATCCGAATCAATAATTAAAAATATTATTTATTTAGAGACAAAACTGATTAGAAAGAAACGATCGACTTTAGTTGTAATGAAAATGTCATGCTTGGAAAATACATGAAAATATTTTGCTTACCAATGATGCTTCATAGGCAGAAATTGGAATTCCTCGAGGTTGAGGACCTGGAGAAGGAACCATAATACAGCCGGACATTGAGATTTCTACTTTTGGAGGTTCCATTGTACCCGATACCTAGAAAAATAAAAAAAAATATACATTAAAATTTTTAAATTTAAAATTGCCTTTTGTCTTTTAAAATTTTGTAATTCGGTGCACCAATCTGTTGTACCTATATTAAATAAAAAAAAAAAATGAAATGGCATTTTGTCGACATTAAAATACTCTTCAATAAAGACTAAATCGATAAAGTAAAAAATGCTTAATTGAATAAAAGTACCGCTTAAAAGATCTATTAAAGTTTAAATTAAATCAAAAAAAGTGAATTGAATGAAGTTTAAATGGATTCGAATCGGGAAAAGTTCGAATGAAATAAAAGTTTATAGAATTATATTTTTAAACAGCTTGAAGACTATTATACGTAATTAAGAATTTGAAACAATTAAAATTTTTATCTCAGACTTTAATATCATAAATATATTTTAAATATCATTTTATTGGTTAAAATTTAAAATTATTGATTAAAATTTTTAATTATTGATTAAAATTCAAAAATATTGATTAAAATTGGAAAATATTGATTAAAATTGAAAAATATTGATTAAAATTGTAAACAAATCAAAATTTGAATTCTTTAAAATAATAATTCAATCCTTTTAAAAACAAATGCTGACTTTAAAATTCCATAAATTTTCCAGTGCTATTTTAAAAAAATTCTACGTAAATTGACAAAATTGTAATTGCTTGCTAAACAAAAATAACTTAAAAATACTTTTTATGCGAAAAACTAAGAAATAGAGAAATTAATTAAAAATATCGCGAAAGTAAAGAAAAAAACTAGATGAAAGAAGTACTGAGAGGTAATTAAACAAAGAAGAGGTAACAAAGTAAAGGAAAATTTAATTTTAACTGAAAGCAAAGAGAGAGAGAGAATGTCATTAAAAACAAGTAAACTTACTTTAAAACAAAAGGGGAAACTAGAGACGAGACGAATCAAGATAAAATAAACAAGAAAACTTAAGTTCACAAAAAGCGATTAAACGAAAATATTTAAAGAAATTTAAAAAATTATTACAAAGAATAAAATAAAAAATTTATAAAGAAATTATTACAAAGAAATAGTGAAAACAGTTTAAAATTGTGAAAATTGTTAAAAAATGTAATAGTCACTACAAATTTAAGAAAAGTATTATAAATTATGTATAAATTATAAAATACAAATGAAATTTGAAAAATATAAGTACAATAAAAAATGTCCAATTTATAAAAATCTAAAAAAAGAACCAGTTTTGCCTTTTTTGCTTTTTTTTAAGAAAAACGATTAAAAATGTTGCAACTGTTAACAAATGTTGTTAGCAAATGTTGTTCATTTAACAAAAATCTGTACTACTGAATTGAAGAAATTGAAGACTTCTTTAAAGTTATGATTGTTTAAAGCATATGACTGAAAAATAAAAAAAAAATATTTTAAAAAACGGAGAACTTGAATATCAATTGAAAAAAGAAAGTTTTTTTAAACAGCAAAAATCAGGATCAAAATTCAAAGAATTAAAGAACTAGAGGATTAATTTTACACATTTTTTAAGAAAATAAGGCACTAAAGATTACAATCAGAGTTTCGATTTGCCATAAAACTTAAGAATGAATTAAATTAACGAAAATTATAATCTTACAAAAACATCCACACACTAAACTTCATATTTTATTTAAATGGAATATGAATGGAAATTCATGGGACTTTTTAAATTTTAAGTTTAGAATCACAGTTGAAAATTCTGTTTGAAATTCAGTTTGAAAATAAATTTGAAAATCAGTTTGAACTTTCGATAAAAATTAAGAACCAAGTATAGAATAAAAATGTTTATAATTTTATAAACATTTCTACGTTCGTATTCATAAAAATACGTTTTACAGAATAAAAACTTTAAAGAATAAGAATTACTGAAATGGAATGAAAAATTGGAATGAAAGACAAACCTGAGCTTTAGTAGGCGCCGATCTGGAGCAAGTGGCGCCTGTGACGACAGGCTGAGGTCCTATGACATGAGGTTGAGCTGGTGGACTGGCGACAGCACCAGTCATCAGAGGTGGAACGACAGCTTGAAGAAGATGAGCTTTCGGGTTGAGTGGATGCAGTTGTCCGTTGATTCCTTTGAGAGCAGTCGGTTGAGGAATAGCCTGATGGATTCTCTGCGCCGGGGCAGCAGCCATAGTTCCAGGATGCACGTTAGCTGGTAATTTTTGTGCCAGATTGTTGATTTGCGGCGGAACTTGTTTTGCCGCTTGAAGAAGATGTTGTTTCGGATTCGGAGGGATTCCAGCATTGTTCAGTATTGGAGACATCGGCTGACCTTGTTTTCCATTCGGTGGTTGCACGTGTTTTGCGTGAGGACTCAAACTCGGGGATGCGACTCTATTGCTTGGAATTTGCAAATGCAGACCTTGCACAGCTTGTGCGGGTTGTTTGGCGATGTTCTGAACAATGGCTTGACTAGGCAAATTCGGAACAGCGGCTTTGGAAACAACGATGGGGTGTTGAAGAGGTTGAGCAGGATTTGCGAGTTTGCTGGCGTTGAGAACATGAGCCTTTAAGCTCTGAGGTTTCGCTTGTGATGCGCAGTTGACTGAAGGTTGAGTCGTAACGACACTAGATGTTGAGGAGATGACGGAAGAAACCACAACAGGTGGAGATGGAATAACGACCGGAACTTGAGTAACAGGCGAATGAGGCTTCGTGATGACTGTAGTCTGGCAAACTTGAGATTTTGGTGAATTGCTTTCCTGTTTGATTTCTGGTTTGACTTCTTTAATTTTCGGCTTTATGTCCTTAGTTTCTTCTTCCTTCTTCAGAGTTTCGGGCCTAGTTTGTTCAGTGGAACTGATGACGCAACTGATTCCGATTCTCGACTGGACTGTGACTTTCGAGGCGTTTTGAAGAGCCTGGCCGGAAGTGGAAACAGGAATGTATTGTCCTTCTTCGGATTCTCTCATGGGTATTAACATTCCAGTGACGGGATCGATTAGGGTCATTGGTTCAAGAGACGCAGGCTTCTGCAAATTCGGCGGGGTGATTACTTTCTTTTCCTCAATTTTGATCTTAACCTCTTCTGTCTTCTCTATAACTGGCTCTTCTTTCTCAACCTCGACTGCTAGACTCTTGATCTTTTCATCACTATCGTCATTGTTTTCTGAAATCCTTCTAGCACCTTTCCTGCCTCCTCTGGTAGATTTTTTAGGTTCTGAAGGTGGAACCAGATTCTGAAGACCTTTCGGCAAGTTGTTGTGTCTGGTGCTTCTTCTAGTCGCTGCTAATCCTTTGTTCGCGGTTCCACGAACGACATCCTCGATTATGTCATCCACAGTCGTTCGACTTCCATCCTTCTCAGCTAATCTTCTCGACTTTCTGGTGTTAATAGCCGGGGATATGAATTCTTCTGCAGGAACCTCTTTCACGGCAGCTACTGGAATCGCAGGTTGAGCATTCGGTCCAGTTGCGTTCGGACCTGGAGATTTGATGGTCAGGATCAACCTCGGACGACCAGCGTTATCTTCTTCGCTATCATCATGGAATTCATAAACGTCAGTAGGTTTATTCTTCTCCGTGTGTTTACCACCTCTGCCAGTTCTTCCTCCACGTTTAGATGCGACACTGGCCGTTTTAGCTCCTCGTCTCGTCGTGACTCCACCTCTTCCTCGTTTCGCTCTTGATCTTCCACGTCGAGATTTTCTTTCAACTTCGCAGGTCTCAACTCCCTCGTCCTGATCGTCATTCGAGAAACTTTTCTTACTATCTCCCTCTACGGATTCCGTATCAAACCAAGAGTCTGCCTCGCTCTTGCTTGTATCATGATGATCATGAGAATCTTGATTGTCAGTTTCTTCATCGATCTCGTTCTCTTCTCCATCACAAAGAGCATCTACCTTCTTTATCACACTTTCGATATTCACTTCCTTAGCTGACCAATAATCACTGTCTTCTTTACTATCAGTTGCATCTTCCTTCGCAATGTCCAGAGCAAGAGGATCTGTACTTGGTTCCGTTAAAGTATCTTCCGTTGACTCGTCGCCTTCCAGTTCTTGTTTTACCTCCTCTTTCGGAGTAAGGAGCTCTTTAGGTAAAATATGTTCTTTAGATGAAATAACATGTTCTTTGGAAGGAATTACGTGTTCTTTAGATGATATAATATGTTCTTTAGATGATATAATATGTTCTTTAGATGAAATAACATGTTCCGTGGTAGTGGGTTCTTTAGAATGTTCTTTCGCATGCTCTTTAGACAAAACGTGTTCCTTGTCATGATCTTTAGATAGGAGAACATGTTCCTTAACATATTCTTTGGTTAAAACAACATGCTCCTTGGTCAAAATAACAGGCTCATTGCCTGGTAGTCCAAGTTCTTTAGATGTAACATGTTCCTTTGCAGAAAGTGCATGTTCTTTGGACGCAATAACATGTTCTTTGCCTGAAAGCAGATGTTCTTTGCCTGAAAGCAGATGTTCCTTGCCTGAAAGCAGATGTTCCTTGCCTGAAAGCACATGTTCTTTGCCTGAAAGCAGATGCTCTTTACCCAAAAGTAGATGCTCCTTGCCCGAAAGCAAATGTTCTTTGCCCGAAAGCAGATGTTCTTTGCCTGAAAGCAGATGCTCCTTGCCCAAAAGCAAATGTTCCTTGCCCGAAAGCAATTGCTCTTTGCCCGGAAGTAGATGCTCCTTGTTAGAGATTCCATGATCCTTGGACAAGACAACATGTTCCTTGCCAGCATACAAATGCTCCTTGTTGGGGAACAAATGTTCTTTGCCAGAAAATACATGCTCCTTGACTAGGAGAGCATGTTCTTTGCCAAGAATAACATGCTCTTTAGCCAAAAGTTCATTCTCCTTTTTCAGATTCTTGAATTCTTCGACAGGCTCTTGTTTTATTGAAGTTACTTCTGTCGATTCGCTTAGCCTCTCTTCAGTCTTTACTTTCAAGTCCTTTCCTTCTTTCTCTTCCTTCACCAGATCTTGACTCTCTTTATTCAATCGATCTTCTTTAACCTCAATGGACTGCATAGACTGAACAGGAGGCGTAAGCAACATCGGTTGCGCTTCTTCAGCATCAATTCTCTCATCAATTATCTTCTCCGAAATCTCTTTAACCTCTTTGATTTCCTTAAATTCAGGGAAATCAATCATATCCTTAATATCCTTGCCCTCTTTAGACAGAGGTAAAACAGAAGTCACAACCCTCGACACAATAGTCTGCGCCGAAACGAGAGGAACATGAGGAGTCTTTGCAAGCAAAATACCTTGCGGTAGTTGTTTCTGAACAGAGTATTTCTGCTCCTCCCTGAACTTCTGATCGTATTTTTGTTCCTCTCTGAATTTCTGCTCCTCCCGGAACTTCTGGTCGTATTTCTGCTCTTCTCGAAACTTCTGATCGTATTTCTGCTCCTCTCTGAACTTCTGGTCGTACTTTTGCTCCTCCCTGAACTTCTGATCGTATTTCTGCTCCTCTCGGAATTTCTGGTCGTATTTCTGCTCCTCTCTGAACTTCTGATCGTATTTTTGTTCCTCTCTGAATTTCTGGTCGTATTTTTGCTCTTCTCTGAATTTCTGATCGTATTTCTGCTCTTCTCTGAACTTTTGATCGAATTTCGGATTGAATCTGGGATCGATAAGATTTTGATCGTACAGATGTGGCTTGTCGACTGCGTGCGAGATAATAGGTATAACAGTCTTAATTAAGGGTTGATTAGCAACGGTAGGCGGACCCAGAGGATGGACAATGTTCTTGTGTGCCAGGAGAGGTCCGTGAGCAACAATAACAGGACTTGGAGTGGAAACCCTCGAGACATGAGTTGTCAAAAGTTGTTGATTCGACAACTCTTGTTTCTGCCTTGGAGAGAGCAGATTACTGTCAAGGTGTTGTTTTTGTCTCGGCGAGAGCATAATGGTATCAAGACTTGTCACAGGCTTTCCAAACACAGGACTTGAAGTACTGGCATTAATTTCAATCTTGGCAGTTTCAGGAATGTAAGTCGGAGGTTGATTGGGAGACGGGACTTTCGGTGACGTTGAGGCTTTGTTCGTAGGTTCAGGCAAGACTGCAGGCGAGAGTTTTGGCTCCTCGAGTCGCTGGGGTTCATTAGGATTCACAGGAATCAGCGTCTCGATCACGGACTTTCCACCTAAGCTGGAATCTCTCTTGACTTGAACTCCAGGTGTTAGAGGTGGAACACTAGGCATGTAAGGTCTCGGTGGAATATTGAGAGTCAAGGGTGGCAATCCTCCTCGAGGATAGTTTGGAGCTAAAGCTCTCATTCCTGGAGCGTGTTGTATCACAGGCTGTTGACTAGCAGCAGTGGAATAAATGTGTTGCATCGGAGAATCTGGCCTGTGAGCGGAGATAGGAACGCTGACTGGAATTCTAACAGGTGGAGACGTGGGTTTGCATCCATGAGGAGTCATTACAGGATTTCGAGACCATTGACCATTAGGAGACAGTGGTTGCGAGACCCTTGGAGATAACTGTGAAGAGATCAAGGGTGGCATTCTCGATGGCACCAGAGGTGGTAAAGGTGCCAAAGAAGATGAAGGACACACGTTTGGCATTCTGGGAGACATTTGTCTTATAGAAGAACCATTGTCTTGTCTCGTCTTGAGAACCATTTGACTCTGAGGAGTCACCGGTAGTCTTTGATGCAGAGGTTGATAACCAATCGGAGTCGGTCTCGGACTCACTGCCGGAATTCTTGGAACTTGATTCAAGACCGGGATTCCACACGGTGTTGATGGTTTGTACTGTGGAGGCGGCGATGAAGAGGTTCTTCGAACTTGAGTCGCAGATCCCAGTGGTTGGACCATTGAAGATTGAGACACACTTGGCGGCATAGATTGAGAGATAGTTTGTGGCAAAGATTGAGAGATGGTTTGTGGCAAAGATTGAGAGATGGTCTGTGGCAAAGATTGAGATATAGTTTGTGGCAAAGATTGAGAGATATTTTGCGGCAAAGACTGTGAAATATTTTGTGGTAAAGTCTGGGAGATGTTTTGAGGCAAAGACTGCGAAATTTTTTGTGACAAAGATTGGGAAATATTTAGCGGCAATGCCTGAGAAATGTTCTGTGAGACGTTTTGTGTCAAAGATTGAGGAACATTTGGCGGCAAAGATTGAGAAACGCTCTGTGGTAGAGTTTGAGAAACGCTCTGTGGTAGAGTTTGAGAAACACTTTGCGGCAGAGATTGAGGAACGTTCTGTGACAAAGATTGAGAAACATTCTGCGTCAGAGATTGAGAAACATTCTGTGTTAGAGATTGTGAAACACTTTGCGGCAAAGGTTGAGTAACACTTTGTGGCAAAGGTTGAGAAACATTTTGAGGCAAAGGTTCGCTTGTTCCAGAATTCTGTTTCTCGATCTTAGGAACTTCTCGACTCTTGGGATCTGAAATATTCCAAAAATGCGAGATGACCATACCAAGTGGACTTGAGGATTTGTTTGGGTCGGGTTGACAATTTTCCTGAGGTTTTTCAGCAGGAATCTTGGTAGGTGTTTTGTAGAAAGAAGGAATGTCTGGCGTCTTTGGAGGTTGAGAAAGATCAAAGTTCTCGTAATTTCGATCTTCTTCGGTGTCGGTGTCGATTTGGAGATCGTGCTCACTTTGAGGAGTGTCAGGCTTCAAGTCAGCCTCTGCTTCTCCTGATGTTGCATTGAGACTTTCGACAGCTTGTTGCATTTCTTCGACATCTTCTTGAGGAGCTGGTGGTTCGTTGGAAGAATCAGCTTCCGGTTCATCCTCCTCGTACGAATAATCTTCTGATGGACCTCCAAAGTTCTCTGCCATGAGGGCAGCAACCGCGACTTCTGTTTCTTCTTGTGAAATAGCAACTCGAGGTTTGTCTTCAGTCTGCGAGGGTGGTGAAGGTGGTGTAGGTTCTTCAGATCCTTCTCGAGTATTCTGAACACTGGAGTCTCTTTCTTCGGGTTCGGAAATACTCTTGACAGCATTGTCGTGTAAACTTTCGTCAATCTCGATTCCGTAACCAGGTATAAATTTATCCTTTTTCTTCTCTGATTTGAATTCCTTGGATTGGATGTTAGACGGAGGAGAAGCAATGTCTGTAATGCTGGTGGCAATTTTTGGTATGGGACTCGGCATTGATTCTCTGGACGGCGGTAGCGTAGGTGACATGTCTTTCGAAAGGATAGGACTACTGGCTCTCGGAGGACTAGACTCTGATCCAAGGTAGGGCAAGGCTCCACTCTTATCATGATGGTGATGGTGGTGATGATGATGATGGTGGCAATCCTTTCGTCCACGCTCCTCTTTCGACTTCTTCCTCTTCTTTTTCTTCTCCTTGATTTTCTCAGGAACAGGAGTCGAGGGTTCAACACTATCATTATCATCCGTGAATCGAAAGACGTCATGATCAGTAGACTCTGTACATACAGCAGACTTTGGTGAATTTGGCAAACCAAGAAGTTTGGCTTCAATCTCCCGACCTGCTTCCGCAAGATCGACGCTGTTTTCATCTTGAGGTTGATGTCTTCGTTTCTTTTCTGACTTTCTCCTAATCGTTTCAAGATCCGGACTACGAGCTCCATCACTGTCGGAATGATAAACATTGTTCTCGTTCGGAATGCTCCCGAGTCTGTTAAAGAATGTATTGGATGGAGCTTCATCAACATCATCTGAGAGAGGACCGAAGATATCTTCCATTCTTTGACTATCTCTACCTTCTTGTCTATTGAGCCTCTTTCTTCTAGCTTTGGTCTTCTCATCTCCGTTCCTCTCTCTTCGTTTTTCTTTCTTATTCCTTTTATTTTTGTCAGCTCGCATCCTTTCTTCGGGATTATCACTAATGGAACTATTCAAGGATTTAGAATTCAACGTGTTGGTCAATTCAGAAGAGTGGTTGCGACATTCAAGACCAATTTCGGTCTTTATGGTTCTGTGCTCTATACTTTCGGACGGTTCGAGTTTAATGCCTTCTTCACTGCTGATTGAGTTCTTTTGTCGCTTCTGCTTCTTCTTGTGCGACTTCTTCCGCGAGTCCCTTTCATGATTATTTGTTACAGGATGATTAGTAGAGAAAGATATCCTCTCCTCATCATCAGACGTCTTCGGTTCTTCTTTGATCGTCACCCTCACGTTATTTACCACACTTGATTTCGTCTCAAGAGGATTGTGTTTCTCTTCGGAATCAGCAAAACCAAGATCAACATCACTTTCATGAAACCTCTCAGTTTTTATGACAATTTGTTTCATACTGAACGATTCATCTTCTTCGCTTGTGTCCGAATGAATGCGAGATCGAGAACCTTTCCTAGAAACAGATTTCGCTCGTGTGGAATCTGACTCCGAAGTTGCTTCATCTTCAGTAAGAGCTTTACTGCTGACTGAGTCTCCATCCCAGGAAGTGCTCTGCTTCTTCTCTTCGCGTCTTGCCCGACTTTGTTTTAATTGAGAGAATTTATCCTTCAATCTAACTTGACGTTTTTCCTCTTCAAGTTTCTGCATATTTTTTGTTGATCTGGCCTTTACTTTATCGTACATACTGATGTATGCAGGTTCGTCGTCCACAATATCGAAAATCGAGTGCTTTTTAGGTTCATCGCTATCAGTATCGGTAGCGGATGGATGACGCATTCCCTGCATTTCATGAGTGGACAAAGCACCTTCATCAACATCGCTGTGCAAATTTTGCTGATGATGATGCATGTCCTTAACATGATGAGATCCAATAATGTCCGGATCAATTGAAATACTTGAATCGTTTCTCTTGGATAATTCTAACCTGGAGAGGAAATCTTTGTCAGGTTCTTGAGAAACTCTGGGACTCCTTTCTCTGGAATCTTTCTCTGATCTTTCTGAACGACTCTTTTTCCGCTGTTTCTCTTTGACACCATCCCGGTTATTTTCCTTGCCTTCTCGACTCGATTCTCTAGCAAGATCGCAGGAAGTATTGTCCCTGCTTTCCTGAACAGGAGAATCTTTGCTTTCACGACTGTCCCTGCTGTCTCGACTAGAACGATGAGAATCATTCCGATGTTTACGATCCTCGGATCTTCTGTTTTGTTTCGAACGATCTTTGCTGTCTCTTCTGTGATCAGAGATTTTCATGCGTTTAGCGTCATCTTCAAAAGGAGTATCTTGAGAAGAACATCGGCGTTTAATAGGAATTGGTGCTGGATTAGGGGTCGAGGATTGATGGACATGATTTTCGACTGGTCGTCTATCATCTCGATCCCTTTTTTCCTTTTCTTCTCGTTCTTTCTTCTTTTCAGACTTTTCCTTCTCTCTTCTTTCTTGATCTTCTCGTTCTCTTCGCTTTTCCTTCTCAAGTTTCTCCTTTTCATCTTTATCTCTTTTCTCCTTTTCTTGCCTTTCACGTTCTTCTTTTTCTTTTCTCCTCTCTCTTTCGAGTCGTTCCTTCTCGTCTCTTTCCCGTTTCCGCTCTTTATCTAGTCGTTCCTTTTCTTCTCGCCTTCTTTCCTTTTCACGTTCTTCTTTCTCACGTTTCTCCAACTCTTCTCGTTCTTTCCTGAGTCGCTCCTTTTCTATTTTTTCGCGTTCTAATCGTTCTCGTTCTTTTCTTTCACGTTCTTCTCGTTCACGCCTTTCACGATCCTCTCTTTCGCGCCTTTCTCGTTCTTCTCGTTCACGCCTTTCTCGATCTTCACGTTCGCGCCTTTCACGTTCTTCTCTCTCCTTCCTCTCTTGTCTCTCTTTCTCTTCTCGATCTCGTCTCTCCTTCTCTCTCCTTTCCCTCAGTTCAGTCTCCTCTCGTTCTTTCCTTTCTCGCTCTTCTCTTTCTTTTCGTTCCTTCTCCTGTCTTTCCTTTTCCAATCTCTCCCTTTCCCGTCTCTCTTCATCCTTCTCTCGCCTCTCTCTTTCTTCTCGTTCTTTCCTCTCTTGTCGATCCCTTTCTTCTTTCTCTCTTCTCTCCTGTTTCTCCAATTCTTCCTTCTCCCGCCTCTCCTTCTCTTCTCTTTCCTTTCTCTCATATTTGGTCTCTTTAATCTCCTTTTCAGACTCGACTCTTTCTGCCAGACTAGGTCGCTCTTCCTTTTCTTCCTTTCGACCCTTATCCTCTGAGTCTTCTTTTCTCACTTTTCTGGATGTTTCTTTTTTCACATGCCTTGAATCTTTGCTATCTTTCGAATCACGATTGCTATTTATAATTTCTTTTCTTAATTTGTTTTTAACAACTTCACACGAGGATGAAGACGAAGACGATGAGGAGGAAGAAGAAGAAGACAGGGTTGATAACGAGGTAGACGAAGGTGTGGAAGGTTGATGACTCGCGTTTGACGCTAAGGTCGATGCGGTTGAGATCGCGACCGTAGACGTCGTGATAGTCGCGGTCGTCGTATTTATCGTCAAGGTAGTCGTTCCCGTTGCCAGGGATGTCATCACAGGGCAAGTGACAACGGGATTTATCGCCCGACTGGTCGAAGCGTTCAGGGAATGAACACTATTTAAATTGCCTACACTACCGTTGCTACTAAGATTACTCGCTGAAGCTAAACCACTACCGCTGCTGCTACTAGCCGCAGTTGCACTACCCAGGGCCGTGATTGATAGTGAAACTGGCGGCAATTCGGGACTGGCCGTCTTAATCGACGTTCCAGGTGTGACGGGGGTTGTTGGATGCACACAATTGTGCGATGCTGTCCTTGGGTCGTTTTTGAGTAATGGCGTCGACGTCGGAGTCGTGGCTGAAGTCGTGGCGCCAAGGCTGGACAGACTGCTGGACGTGGCAGTTTGTACCGGCGGATGACTAGGAAATGGATACTGCAGGCAAACCTTACTGGTACAACCCACATTCGCAAGGCTCCCGGTACTACCAATCATCGAGCCCACACCAATCACTCCCGTGAACTCTCGAGGCTCGTATTTTTCATTAAAGTTCTCTAGCCTCTTGGAGTCCTCATCGAAAACACTTCTTTTTGCTAGGACCGATTTAACAATGTCTGACGGTTGCACCTCGTGAAGATCAAGATCTAGAAGTTTGTGCCGAAACCTAAATCTCTCTGAGGCCGACGCGTCTAATTTGGCAAGAGCATCACCACCCGCTGCACTTAAAGCTCTCGATCCGGACCACTTTTCATATTTTTCATCTAGAGATCGTATCCTCTCCTCGAGGCTGGGGGACTGAGGTGCAGCTTCACTGTCAGAGCTGGTAGGACTCGGACTTACGTGCCGAGGTGGAGGTGAAGCTGGAGGTTGAGGCGCCGTTCGAGGACTCGTTGTAGGTATACTCGTAGCACAAGGTGGACTCGCAATTTTCGACAGAGACACGTGACTTGACCTCGAACTACCACTGTTATTATTGTTGCTGTTACTCGTATTGTTGTTGTTCAGCATTTGCGTCGCGAATCTCGGCAAAGGCAAGGATAAAGGGCCTTCTTGACTTCGTTCGCGAAATCTACGAGGTTCGCTGGGAACCAAGTTCTCCGGTCTTTCATCAACTAGTGGTGTTCCTGGTCTCGAGCCATCATGATGATCGTGATGTCTGTAAAACAAAGAAAATTCACCCATTAATATACAATAATGTTGATAATAAAACCTATCGTTTTTTTAACAAAATCTCATCTATTTATTAAATGAGTAGACAATTAATAATTGATAAATTTCAAGTGAGAAATTAATTACACAAGGAATAAATCTTCAGAAATAGTTCAAAACTGACCTGGTAGCGTCCCTTCGTCTTTTACAGGGTCCAGGTCCTCTACCTTCACAGCTGCCTCTCCTCGAACTGTGATGAATCATCACCTTGCTATCACTAACCCTCCTGACTTCCATTCCCTTTCTTCCGGAATGCGAGGTAACAAGTAACGAGGCGATTTCTGGTTCCTCGTCGTCACAGAGGATCGATGACGCGGGTCCTCCTTCAAGTTTCGGCCTCTTCTTCGGAGCGAAAGCAATTTCATCACCACTGCTGTGACACTCCTCGAGTTGTTCTAATAAATGCACCCGCTCCTTTTGAAGATGCCTGATATCAGGCGGAGGTAATAAAGGAGGCGGAGGTGCTGGAGAATCGATACTAGACACGACGCTTTGAACAGTGTGTCGTCGAGATAGAGATGGACAGTCTTCATCATTGAGCTTGCTGTCACCTATCACCGTGCCGTCATAATCATCGTGACTTGCACCGCTACCCTGGCTGTATTCGTCGTAGCTACGGAATCTCCTCGACGTTGGTTCGCTATAATCGCTCTCATAATAAGCATCCTGATACGATCGCCTACTCGTTCTCGACATTGCCGTTGGATGAGCTGGACTAGCTCCAGGCGTGCTACCACCCCCTGGAGTTCGACTGTAACTCGCTGCCCTCGCTCTCGGTGGAGTTTCGTAGCGAGTAAATCTACTCCCACTATTTGGAACCGTCACAGCCGAATCAAAAGTTCTCTCCCTCCTAAACAATCAAT
>WNHD01001915.1:15062-39003 GCA_011057455.1 Ganaspis sp. Gsp50
TCGAAAGTGGCAGCAGGAGATGGTCTCGTGTCCCAGGGCTTTTCGCCGGCGAACCCCTGACGTTCGAGATGCTCATAAAACGTCTCCTGGCACTCTCTCGAAGCAAAATCTACCTGCAGACGACGACCCCGAAGAGTCGCTCCTCTCATTTCTTTAACTGCTGCCTGAGCACAGCTGATTTGCTCAAAGAAGACCAACGCATGACCTCGTTCCCGGTCTACCACCACTTGCGTAATTGGTCCAAATTGATGGAACTGCATGTTGATATACTTCTCCGACACACACTCTGCAATCAAACAATTACATTTGCCGGTTAATTAAATGTTTAAATTTTTTACATCTTGTTACTGTTACATTATCTCACATATTATTACAAATGTAATGTTTCTCTAACTTGAAAATTAACTGAAATGAAACCAAGTACCTCCAATGCCGTCAACCCAGACGCAGGATGTGGGCATTGACTTTCCAAATCCAAGTTTGATCCGATTTGAGCCCAGATGTTCTCCATCCATTGACCGCATTGCTTTCACGACGCTATTTATGTCCGTGTACTGGCAAAAGGCGTAACTCGTCACAGCTCCCTGTTTCTTAATATCAATTTCCTGCGCAAAATTCAATAGATATTTTAAAATAATTACAATCCTATTTTTTAACATCTATACAATCATGTTTTTCAAGGTCTTTACAATCATATCAATCAATCTTTACAATCAATCTTTTTAAAATATTCATAATCGTGCTTTTAAAATTTGTACAATATTTTTAAAATCTTTACTCTCATGTATTATTGAAGAAAAAAAAGAAGCCAAATTACGGATAAAAGAGAAGAACTTACAATTATTTCGCCAAAGGGTTCAAAATGTTTCCTGAGTTCGGAGGCGGTAACGTCTTTTTCGAGGCTCCCGATAAAGAGGGTCCTCGTCGCTTTGGGATGGTATTCGTCGAGTTCGGCTTCGTAGGGGCGAAATTCATTGTCCTCGACGTCATAGCCTTGATAAGGTGCAACTTCGATCTTGCAGCCGAAGAACAACTTATCGTGCGAGACTTCTAGAGCTTTCTCTACGTCTTCTGGTTTCTTGAAGCAAACTAGTGCGTACCTATCACCGGCTGTCCCAACAACCTTCACCCACGTCACTTTTCCATGCTTCTTGTACTCGTGAAATAAGCCATCCTTGAGTGAGGTGTCACTACTACGTGCTGGCAAATTTCTTACACAAATCGCCAGTGGCCTTCGATCTTCCGTCACTGAAGCGTTTCCGGTACGATGAGGCGAGCTTCCCGGCGAACTACTACCACCGGAACTGCTCCCTCCAGAACTACCACTACGACTACTACTACTGCTATTTGACCTGCTGCTACCGCTCGGCGAACTGCTACCACTTCGCGATTTTCTTCTCTGTTTCTTGTGTTGTTTTAGACTGTTACCACTATTCCCGCCTGTTCCGTTTCCTGCAAAATTAATTTTGAATAAGGATAAATTTAAATTTAACGGAAATTATATAAACGAGATTTATTTATAGAAAATATTCTATTTCAGAGGGCATAAATAATCAGTTTCAGATAAAGTTTTCTCAAGGGATAAATAGATTGAAACTTGGAGTGCACCATCCGCTTTGGAAAATATTTTGAGATATTTAAAAATAACTTCAAATATATTGCAAGATAATTTCAAATATTTCAAAATAATTTCAAATATCTCAAAATAATTTCAAATGTTTTAAAATAATTTCAAATATTTCAAAACATTTTTGAATATTTCAAGACAATTTTAAATACTTAAAGTCAATTGCAAGTGTTTTAAAATAATTTCAAAATATTTGCAAATGCTTCATGCTATTTTCAAATATTTTTAACAAATTTAAATATTTTTAGACACTTTCAATTATTTAAAGATAATTTTTAATCTTTTAAGACAATTACAAGTATTTTAGAATAATTTCAAGATATTTTTAAATATTTCAAGATCTTTTTGTTTATTTACAGATATTTTCAAATATTTATAGGTGCTTTCATATATTTCCAGATAATTTTAAATATAATAAGACAATATCAAATATTTGAAGATATTTTTAAACATTTTAAGAAAATTGCAAATATTTTAAAATAATTACAATTATTTGAAGACAATTTAAAATCTTTTAAGTTAATTCATTCACTTCAGCATTCTTTGACATTAAGTTAATCTCAAGCCTTACAGAAAAATGTTTTTTGTTCTTCAATTATTGATTACTTTAACTAAAATACTGTAAAGTGCACTGAATTATTTTGAAATTCTCGAAAAATTTTGAAATGACTTAAAGTAGCATTAAATTTTGTGAAATATTCTGCAGGGGCTTGAATACTTGAGATACTTTAAAAATAATTCAAGATACTTCAGAACATTTAAAAATAGTTTAGAGAATTTCGAAATATTTAAGAGCAACTCAAGATAATTAGAGTACTTCAAGTTACTTTACATTTAGAATTTTTAATGCATTTAAGCGAATTTGAAAATATTTCAAAGTATTTTAGGATTCTTCCAAATATTTCAAAATGCTTCCATGTACATATTTTATAATACTAAAGTATGTACTTCCGAGTATTTCAAAGATATTCAACAAAATTATACAACATAATACACAAATCATTTAGAATAAATTGTGAGGTTATTTTAAATAACATAAATTATTTTTAAATAAAATTTATGAAATTATCAACCAACATTATTCGTAAATAATTTTTGAAACTATTATCAACTCGTATTACATATTTGCAAATAATTTCTCAAATTTTCATCAACACAATACTTTAAAAAATTTCTGATTAACTTAACTAGAAAAGAGTATTAAATATGCCTTTACTATTTTTCCTGGTTAAATTAACTGGAATTGTAGTAAAGTTAACCCAAATTTGGGTAAAGTTAACCAGAATTTGAATAAAATTAACCTGAGTTTTGGTAAAGTTAACCAGAATTTTGATAGTTAACCAAAATTTTGTTAAAATTAACCAGAATTCTGTTAAAATTAACCAAAATTTGATTAAGTTAACCAGAATCTTAGTAAATTTGCAAGTAAAGACAGAGGACAAAGCTGAAAATTGAGAAATATACCTGGTTCGTCGGGATAGGAATCTGTGGTAGCTGGTGAGGGTGGAGGTGGTCCGGATCCGTATCTAGAGCTGGCGGACTCATAATTGGACCAGGAGGATGTTGTTAGGGAACTGCGATGACGCTCTATATGGGGCGGGGGTGGCGGACCGCTGGAATACGGACCCGTTCGTGGGTAGAGCCGATCCCTCGCCCTGGTTGACGTCACGTGGTAACTGCTATTCGGGGGTGGACGTCCTCGTGAAATATATCCGCTCGAGTCGACGGAACTCGGGTCAACCTGGTGGCCAACGACGACGCTACCACCGCCGCTGCTGCCGCCGCCCACGCGGTTGCTCCTGCTATCGCCACCATAGAAACTACCATGCGACCCTCTCGACTCAAAACTCTCTCCTCCCCCGCCTCCTCCTCCACCACCGCTGGATCCATGATCCTCGGAACTCCTGCAAACCAAAAAATCACATTAATTTACAAATTCTATTCATTTTCTTATTTTACAGTATATTTACTCTCAACGTTAATGATTCCCTTTCAACGCTAATTATTTCATCTCAACTTTCATCATTTCCTCTTAACGTTAATTATTTATTCTCAATGTTAATTATTTGTACTAAACTTTAATTATTTGCTCTAAACGTTAATTATTTCTTCTCGAAATTAGTAGTCCATTTCCAAATTAACAATTTTTCTCGACATTAATTATTCACCTTTTTGAATAATACTAATAATTTTACTAATAAATATATAAATAATAATTTACTAATAATTATGTATATAAATATGTATGTACGAATAGTAACAATAATTCAATATAGAATAAAGCTTTCAAGCAGTCGTAGAAACAGTTTTTAATTTTGTTTTGGAATAGGGATTTTGTACAGCTTTTTTGCGTCTGTTCCAAATTTTTCGACGTTTCTTGCTACGAAATGAAAACCTTTGCCAAAAAGCACTTGAGACTGAGTGAAATTAATCGTAAACTGGTTTTGGTGACGTGTATGTTTACGACACGTCACTAAAAGCCCATCACGACCATTAACCCTGATATCTACGATCATGAAACCCATAATTATGGTACTTATGATGTAGCTTTAATGCACCTCAATGTGCGATTTACCTCTATTTTAGATGGATGCTTGACCCAGTAAAGTGGTCGCAATTCTTAACATTTTAACTCAACAAAGAAATCCAGGACACTTTAAATAAGCTTTGTTACACTCAAGAATAAATTTTCCAATTTAATCACAATATATAGGTCATATTTTATAATTCCTCCATTTAACGGATTTTCGCATTAACTGGCACTTCCTCATAATCGAATCAAATTCTAAAAATAAAATGCTTGCACCAAATTCTTATACCTCTTCTAATTCTATTTTAATATTTTGTTTTATCGTCTTTTCCTATTTTGTTTTTTCATCTTTTCCTATTTTGTTTTTTGTCTTTTCCTATTTTGTTTCTTTCCATTTTACACATTCCTATTTTATGTATTTTTCTATTCCATTCTATTCTATATATTTCTATCCTCTATTCTATATATATATATATATATTCTATATATTCTATATATTCCAATCCAATTTCCAGAACCGAAAATTCGTACTTTTTGCTAGTTTTCCTGTTCTGAGAAATTTTATTTCTCGACAAAGAAAAACGAGTGAAAAAGCATAAAGGAGCAAAATTTCATTAGAGTTTGATTATACAACTAGAGAACTGCTTTTCTCTTTCGAAAAAAAGAGATTGAATGAAAGAAAGTTTTTGTAAGTGGAAAATAGAGCTTGGAGGGACGTTAGCGTTAATTTGTCGTTGATCTAATTGCTGAATCATGTTCAAGGCTGATCCCTTCACGGTATAAAATTTAATTCTACGCCCTCAGCGATTTATTTTCCATGATCTTGATCGGTGCTCTCGTGTGAGCGAAGTAGATTCTAACGGAATCATGCTGTGCATGCTCAACACGTAGACAGTAAAGATGACTGGGTCCTAGGTTTTATTTTGAAAATGTGAGATAAGTAAAACTTGTCGGCATTCCGGAAGCAATTCTCGTCGTCGTATTCATTAATTTCCAAGTTCGACGTAGACATGATAATATAGCAAAGATCGCTCAACAACTTTCCAGACTAACATCCTCCCGTGCTGCAAAATCTCGTTTTAGACTGGTTTCTATTTTTCTCATTTTAAATCACCCAGGCAAATTTTTATCACGTTACACGTTCATTTGTCAAATCAATTGCTTCACTTTTGTTGTTGGTTTTTTATTTTCATTTTTAAATTTTAAACTCAATGTCTTTTAATTGTTTTCTTTAATTTTAAATCAAAATTTGAAATCAAATATCACACTAGAAGAGACATTTTTGATTATATATTTTTAACAATGTGTTATGTTAAAAAGAATAGTAATAATATTTTTCGTGTTTGCTTTAGCAGGCGACTTTTAGAAATAATTTTCAATTAATTCTCTAGTTGAAAACAGATTGCAAAATGTCTTTTTATATTTTTTAGGAGGGTCTTTATTTTTAGACGTGAAGGAATATTTTCTTAAGAGGTCAATCAATTGGTACAGCTGTTACTCTCAGTTCCAATTAAGAAAGCGAGATAAGGGTCTTGAATAAATCGGAATGAATTTTTAATGATCGATGACTGCATTCATCATCGAATTCCCTTACATTTAAAACTCTGCTTTCCAATCGTGACTCACAACAAAGAATTATGTCCAAAAGTTTATTACGCTCTGTAAATTGTAATTATTCAAGTGGAATACATTTTACCAAAACATTTCTTTTAAAAAATGACAGAAGAGGACACAAAATTTAGTAAAAGTAAAAGTGAAATGGAAATGAAGAAATTCAGAGGGAAAGAAAGAAAGAAAGACACAAGAGGAAAAAAACAAAAAAAGCAAACATTAAAAGGCAAAAATGATAAAAACAAACAAGAAAAATAAAAAGTCAAAACCGAAAAAACAAAAACAAAAATAAAATACAAAAACGAAAAAAACAGAAAAAGACAGAAACAAAAAAGATACAAACAAAAAAGGATAAAAACAAAAAAGACAATAATAAAGAAAAGACAAGAATTAAAAAATGAAACACAAAAATAAACAAAAGAAAAGACAAAAATAAGAAGAGGTAAAATAAAAATAAAAACTAAGTTTGGATAATAAATAATGAAAGAGAGAACGAGTTTAGAATGATATTTTGACTATTTCTTCTGGAGGGGAAAAAAATGATGTAACTCGTCAGTGATTTGGGAGAAAAAGAAAAGTCAAGAGTTTCGCTTAGAAATTAGGTCAATGCCCTTGAAGGGTATTGACCCAAAGACCAACCAACAGCACCTACACTTTTACAGTAAATAAAGTTCAGTGCTCTCACTGCTGGTGACAAAACGTGTTTTGACCTACATCCATGTATTTGATGTGCTTTGACTGTTAATGTCGACGGTTCAAATGCACCTCGAGTTATAATAAATTTTTTCTAATCTGCATTTTAAAAGCACTTTCTGCTTTGAAAAAAAATTCCTTATTGATTTCACAAATTCTCCCGATGATTGCACATCCAATCAAGTATTAAAAAGAAAACAAATAACCAACATCAAGAACATTTAATAATAATTAAAAATAATTATTTTCTCAAAGATTAAAGACACTATTCTTATTTATTTTATTTTTAATAAAAATATAAATCAGGTTTAAAAAATAAACATTGAGAATATTCATTAATTAATTAAAGTAATTACTATTAAGGTTTATAAGTAAGATTTGCAAGTAATTATTATTTTAAAGATTTAAAGACAATTTTAAAGATAGTAAAGTATTATTTCATTTTTGACACCAAAAAGTACATATATTTGTGCTTCAAAAGAATAAATTCAAAATTAGGGATAATAAATAAAAATTAAATTAAATTAAATTTCACTTTTGACTATAAAAAATACATGTAGTTTTGTATTAACAGAATACATTTAATCTTATAATATATTTTTCAAAAACTACTGTTTATATAAAAAAAATTATGGATTATATTTTTGGAAAAGTAGAAAAATACTTTTCTGATTTTCTTTGGAAAAACGTCTCATAAAGTAACTGAATAAATATTTAAAAAATAATAAATAAATACTCATTTAGCTAAATAAAAAAATAATGAATTAAATAAAAAAATTCTTTATACGGTAAAACATAAATTATAAATATTCTTTACTTTGAAGAAATCAACATTTTTTTCATTTTCAACAAAGGCATTTAAATGCAAGATTTGGTTCTATTTACGTAGATCCTTTAATTTCGAGTTTTATTACAAAAAACACAAAAAACGGGTAATAAAATGAAGTTTAGTAATTTACGTAAACAAACGTTGTGCAATTTTTTCAGGCTGAAGAAGTGACTTTAAAAACGCAAGAGTTATGTAGTGGACAAGAAACATTTTAACCGCACACTAAAAAAATTTAACGAGTTATGATTATTTTTAGAACCTCAAGTGTACCAAAATTGTCAATTTTAAACATCACGAAAATGTTAATACTACTTTAGTGTAGGAAAAATGGCATTTTTTGATCGTTAAAAAAGAAATAAAAGACAAAATAAACTGTTTACCGAAAATTTTGAATTATTTTTACGGATTTAAATTTCAAATTATTTACAAACATGAAAAATTATTTACAAAAATGAAAAATTATTTACAAAAATAAAAAACTATTTACAAAAATGAAAAAATGTTTACAAAGATGAAAAAAACATTTACAAAATAAAAAGTTTACAAAAATCCAAAATTATTTTACAGAAAGTAAAATTATTTACAAAAATAAAAAATAATCGAATTTAAAAATAAGAAATACAAGTTTCTAAACTCAATAATAAAACGTAAAATATTGAAAATGATTTTGATTCGAAATTGACGAGTCTAGTGGAGAAATTTCTTCTTGGGCGTTTCTCAATTTTGTTGTTAAAATATCCCTGAAATCGGGAAATTTTCTCATCTGGAAGTCGCTATAATTCCGGTTATATAGAACCCTTCCAAGTGACTTCCATTTCCTTCCCTCTGTTTCTCGCTTGGATACATCTAGTGCACTGACTACTCAGACCCAGAAACGCCCATCCAGACGCACTTTGTGCAATTTCTGCTCGACTACGGTAAAGTGTTAGTTAATGAGAATTTTTCCAGGATTTTATACGTAACTACCTACACCACAAGTATTTTTTTCATCGGGAAAAAAAGAAAGAAGAGTTTTAAAAAGTCCAAAAAAAAGATCTCTTGCAAAAAATGAAGTCACCACAAATGTTCAAAAGTTACTGTTTTCAAAAGTTATATGCAATTGACACAAAAAAATGTTCCTAAAACATAGAAACAAATTAGTTGATCTCAAAATACAGGAATGATAAAATTAGTCTTGTAACATGAACGATAAAATTAATCTTATAAAATGAATAAAAATGGTTCAACAATTTTGAAAGTAAAACTAAAAAAACAAAACTGGTTTTAAATCCAAAAACGAAAAAGTAGTCTTAGTACCGAAAGCAAAAAAGAAGTCTTAAAAAAACTGGAATTAAAACAAAAATATATTTAAAATAAGCGTTAATCACAAAATGAAGATTAAAAAAAAGTACTTTTGCTATTAAAAAAAAACAAACAAAAAAGTTAACTATAAAGCAAAAAAAAAAAGAAGGCATTGATATTATAAAAATGTTTCTAAATCAAGAAACAAACTGATCTTAAAACAAATCAACAAACAAAAGTTTGAAAAACACACTAGTTTTGATGTTGTTGAAGTTCTGAAACGTTCATTTGAACACTTTGTTTCTTTCTTATTTTATAAGAATTGACATGCATAAGAGAAAAGTGAACAAATGTTTTTAAATAATCATAACTTGATCAAATCTGCATTTTCAAAAACAAAGGATACAAATTTCGTACATTTGAAAGTTCAGAACTTTTAAAAATATTAATTTTCTTTTTAAAAACAAAAACAAACAATACAGTAAAATTAAATGTTAAGAGAACAAAAAATTAAAAAGGAATAAGACCGCTTTTAAGATAAATGGCATTTAAGAAAACAATGGAATTCTTTTCAAAAACAGCAAAATAAGGACAAAAATGGATTTATAAAACAAAAAATAAAACTGATCTAATAAAACAAATTTAAATTTTTCTTTTGAGAAATAATTAAAAATTGTTTGTTCAAAATTAATACATTATTGTACGTAAACAAAGGAATGCGAATCTTTTATTAAATCAGCAGTTTGTTGAATCAATAGAAAATTGCTAAAGACTAAACAAATATCATGATTGCATCGATTCAACAAAATCTAGCGCTCATCAAGCCTTCGTTTGTTGAATCAATAAATGCAGTAAGGGCTTTTCAATGGACTTTACAGCTCCATATTTCCATTTTCCAAATTTCCATTAACAATTTTCCACTTACTGTCGTTCTTTATAATTTAAAAAAAATCAATTGGCAATTTTAGAAGTTTAAATATTTTTCAAATTGCTTTTAATCTTGACAAAAAAAGGAAAAAACAAGATCCATGTAATAATAACAAGAAAATTAAATATAACAAAAAAAATACATTTTCAATATTTAAAAGTAATTTAGGTGGATTATTTTCAAACTTCGAAATGAAAAAATATTCAAAATAATTTGAATCTCATGTGATTTGGCTTAATTTAATTTGCTTTAAATTATTTTAAATTTTGATGATTGATTTAAATGAACAAAATTTGAATGATTAATTTAAGAAGGTTAAAGTTCACAACGTTTTATCATGATACTGAAGTTTGCAACGTTTTTTTCGTTTACAAAAAACAAAAAAACAAATTAAAAAAAATAAGGCAAAATAAACTCTTTAAAAGTTGTAAATACGTATTTTAAAAAATTTAAAACAGCAAAAACTTTCTTCATTTTTCATAAACGAAGAAAAACGTTGCAAACATCAGCATCATGTTTTATCAATGATTCAAAAAAATTAATATGTCATCAAGCGGAATATTATAAAAGTTTTTGCTTACAATTTTTTTTAAATTCGTTTAAATTTCAAAAAAACTCTTCGAAATAAAAATTGAAAAAAAATAAACAAACATATTTTCATTTGAAATCGTTGATTAAAAACACTCTGGACTTTAAATTCCTTAATTTAAATCAACAGAATTCCAATGATTAATTAAAATGAAAAGAATTTCAATGATTAATTTAAATCAACAGAATAGCAAAGTATGATTAATTTAAATGAAAAGAATTTCAATGATTAATCAAAATGGACAGAATTTCTATGACTGGTTTAAATCGAGGTTTAAATGGAAAAAATTTTAATGGGTAATTAAAATAAATTATACTGAATTTATTATAGTTCAATTCATTTTAAATAAACAATTTTTTTAATGAAAAACAAAATTCAAATATGAACGAATTAAAAAAAATCTCAGAGTACAATTAGATTTGTATTTGCCATTGGCACTTGTTTAAAGTCTTGGATGAATTGCATTTGATATATTGGCCTATCTTTATTGCGTGCATAGCAAACTTGATGGCATGAACGATATTGGCAACTATAGAAGACGCCAATATCGATTTCATGCTGTTCATTTCGACGGTAAGAGGCAAGAGACTATGCACATGTTATGCAAGAAAGTCGAACAAGGACAGAGTTATCAAACTGTATCGACTACTATCGAGGGTCTTCGACACAAGGAGACAAGTTAAGATTCGATATGGAAGAATTTCCACAACCGTTTCGTCATTTTCCAATAAATTGCATTATTTATTAGCTCATATTTTTAAACCCTACTCCTCCATTACAAGCAGCAACTGATCAATTCAATCATCTTTCTTTTTTATAATTTAAGAATTATTACTTTCAATTTGTATTTATTATTATATTATTTAATATTAAAATTCTTTTCAATTGTAATAATCTCAAATCAACTGCAATAGCTCAAATCTAAAGGCCTGTAAAAATCCAAGTTCATCTTGAAATATAACATTTTGTTATATTATAACAATAAATAAATAATTATAAATAATTAAATCTGCAATTATTAAATATTATAATTTTAATGATTAAATTTGCAATTATTTCATTATCACAATCTTAATTATTAAATCTGCAATTGTTAAATTTTTACAATAATTTAACAATTGCAGATTTATAAAATTATTAATTATATAACGCTATACTATAAAATTTTACAATTTTTTTTACAAATTTTACATTTTACTCTATGAAAGAGCAATTTTTGTATGCCAATTAATAGATAATATTAACTCATTTAAATCCCAAAGGAACTATTTTTTAAAACAAATAATAATATTAACTCATCTAAATCCCAAAGGAACTATTTTTTAAAACAAATTTGAGTGCTTTTTAAAAAAACAAAAAAATTATTTTTAAAAAATAGATCGTAAATGCAGATTTAAGAATAATCAAGTTACATTGTTGATTTCAAAAATTGTCAAAAAGTAAATAAATGAAATATAACATATGAAATATAATATAATATAAATATAAGTAACATAAATGAAATATATTTTAAGAATAAAACATTCATTTACTTTTCAAAATAATTTGTTTTTTCACCTGCATAAAATACTTTATTTTACTTTATTTTACTTGCAATAAATTTCACTTGCATTATTGCTGTTATATGCTTTAAATTAAATTATTTTCCACTGTTAATCATAAAGTTTTTCTCTCTTGGAAAATAAATTTAAAAAAATAATTGTAATGACTGCAATATGTGACTTTCTTTTGTTTTATACAAACAATGGATTTTAAAAAATGAAACCAGACAATGAATGTATAAAAACAATAAATTAAAACAAATTGATTTTTTCCCATTAAACGAAATTCAAAAATGAAATTTAAAAACGATTTCGCAAACAAATTTCAAAAAAGAATTTCTGTTTATTTGTGAATTATTGTTGATTAAGGAAAAAATGTTTAACTGTTCCAAATTTCCTGTTTGTCGAATCATCAAAAGAATTACCTTAGATTTGATTGAATTACGAAAAAAATTAAAAAACGAAACATTAAAAAATCACTTTTCCTGTATTTCTTGAAAATGAAATGAAAGAGAAACAAACATTTACGTTCGATACACTTTTCTTATTAAATCAATGTTTATCACGGAAGAAAGTTTTGTTTATCTTTAAAAAAATTTACATCTACAAAAAATTAAATACAAAAATATTATTCATGTGAATAAAATTCCAAATTTCCTGTTTGTCTAAGAAACACAAAAATTACCTTAGATTGGATCGAATTACAAAACAAATTTTTGAAAACACGAAACATCTTGGCAATTGCCATTTTTATCGTATCATTTAATCAAATGGGAAGGAATTAGACGGAAAATTAAGATCTTGTCTGAAATGCACTGGCACAAGGTCAGCGTATGTTCTACAATTGTCCAACATTGTATGTGGAAGAAATATGGATTATAAAATGAGATACAGTCGTGTATGAAAATTAAAATTGCCGCTATTATTGTTTTAATAGCACAAAAGTAAGGGTAATTTATAGTGAATAAAAGCGGTATTCTAAGAAAGTGTCCATCAATTTCATAATTATTCAATAATTATGTCTCTTTTCTAACTCCAAGATAATCTTCATCAATTTTTAAACAATTATCTCTGTTCCCTGTCACGTGTGACAAAAAGTAATTTTTAATGAAGGAAAAAAGTTTGACACGTGATAGAATTTAAATCTTTTTATAAAATTATTCAACAGTAATACAAATTATTCATTGCTTTGAGAATTATTGATCTCTTTTGTTATTATTTTATCCAATTCAACAATTGAAAATAATTGTTTAACCAATTTAATAATTCAAAATAATTATTTAATCAATCCAGTAATTGAAAATAATTGTTTAATCAATTCAACAATTTAAAATAATTTTTTACACAATGCAAAAATTCTATTTTTTAATGATGCTCAAGTTTGCAACGTGCTTTTGTTTGCGAGAAACTAAAAAGAAAATTATTATTCAATTAATCATTGTTTCAGTATTTATTAACCAATTTAATGACAAGATGAAATAAAATAAAATCTTTTGCAGTTGTATAGAAATATTAAAAAAAAAAAAAAATGACAAATAGTAAGAATTTTATTTCTCTATTTTTTGTAAACGAAAAAAAGTCGTTGAAAACTTCAGCGTCATTTTTTTCAATGAATTCAAAGTTTTAACAGAACATGTAATTATTTATTTTAAAAAAAAATTAATTAATTAAAAACTGAAATATAAACTTTCTCTATGAGAGAAAAATAAATTAAATAATAAATAAGAATACAAAAAATGTTATAAAAAAAGAATAGTGTCCAGAAAATCTCAATTTCATTTATTTATTATTCAGATAATAAATAAATGAAATTAATTGCAGCTAGTAATTAAATTAATTTACGAATATTTTAATAAATTATAATCAATTTTCAGTATTTTGTGGAATTTTTCGGTATAAATTGCGAAACATTACAGGGGAATAAAAGCACTTGATGAAAGTAATCAAAAATTCATAAATTCTTTACAGAGTTAAGTCGAGGTTGTTAATAACAGTGTTCAAGCGTGAATATTTTGAATAGTGAAATGGTCACGCGAAGATAACGAGAATCACGCTGGAGATGTATGAAATTCTCTCAGTTCTATAATTACAATATAATGTGTAATTAAAGTACCTCGTATATATACTTATGTCAACCACTAATTTCTCCCAAACTTCCATCAAAAATTTATCAAACCTTTACACTTCAAATTAAAGCCTCGAGCAGAAATTAAAAATTAAACTTTCACTCCTTTTCACAATTCGCATTATTCCACTTTAATCATTTGTATACTTAATCAATTAAATAATTTTGTTTCCTTAATCGATTCGATTTTATTTTTAATTTCAAAACTTCAAAATAGTTCAATCTCTGGAATTTTTATTTCGTATTAATTTTAATAGCGAACGTGACAATATCTTTTTCACAACGTTTTTACTCTCTTTTTATATTTTTACAAACAAAAAAAGTTAAATTTATTTCATTATTGATTATACATAGTTCACGCCTTTCGGCTTTGAACAAGCTTCCGGTACACTCCTTTACAAAATTAAATTACAATTTTAATTTAAATTCAACTTAAATATATTATTAATATCAAACAAGATTACATCAACAATAACAATAACAATAACAACAACAACAACAACAACAACAACAACAACAACAACAACAACAAAATTTCAAAACTGTGAAAAAAAGTAAAAACTGAAAAGTAATTATCGTAAATAAATACTTTTTAGGTAAATTAATTTTAAGGAAAAGATTGAACATATGCATAAGGGAATTTAATTCCTTTTAAAGCAAATTTGTGTTCTTTTAAATTTTAATGTTTGAGTTGCAAAATGTTGAACTCTTAAATATAAAAAAATTAAGAGCAATAAATTAAAATATATGAAAAGAAAGTAAATAAATTTAACTGCGCAAAAAGGTAATGAAGCTAAAATTTGCAACGTTTTCTTTCGTTTACAAAAAGTAGAGAAATACTTTTTGCTATTTATAAATTTTGTCAATATTTCTATACAATTTCCAAAGATTTTATTTCGTTTTATCTTCTCAATGAGACTGAATCCCCTACTTCTTATCAGTTAGATTTTTATTATTCTTTTAAATAGTTGAATATTTGAATCGGTTGAATACAATTTTAAAATACAAAATAATTTAAAAATAACAAAATGTAACTATTACACTAAAGAAATCAAATAAAAGACAAGAAATTAATAACAATAAAACGTAACCAATTAAACAAAATAGATGAAAATAAACTAAAAAGAAAGTAAAAACTAACAAAAAATCATTAAATTGCACTGAGCAAAGAAATTGCAGACAAATTAGAGAACAAAATTAATAACCCAAGAGAAAGTAAATAAATTGAAGATAGAAAACTTAAATATATAAAAAAGGACAATTAAAAAATTTACAATTTATCTTTTTCACGTGATAAAGGGCCAAAATAAATAAATTAAAAAAGAAACACAAAAACATCTAAGAGTGTATAAAATTAAAGAAATTAAAAACATTAAACAAAATAAACAAAATAAACGAAACAAACAAAATGAACGAAATAAACAAAATAAACGAAGCAAACAAAATAAACGAAATAACAACAAAAAAAATAAAAAAAAAATAGAAAAAAGTATAAGAAATAAAGAAAAATTACTATAAAAAAAACATTGAAGTAGATAAAAAAGAGAAATTCAAAAGTAAAATAAAAAGGCGTTAAAAGTGTCAAGGTTGTACGTACAATTTCCAACAAAAAAGAGCAATTTTCAAGTAGTTTTTATATTTTTAAACTGAGGATATGTCGTTACGTGACAGACTGATAAGTGATAAGTTATCATTTGGTGAAAACACGTGATGCACTTGAGAGATAATACGCATGCGTGGAAATCGGTCGCAGGGTCATTCCATGCCAAACGTACATGCATACATACACAGTGATTTTATTCACATTATGTTGCGTGTCGTGGCAACGTTGCTGAGACACGTCGTCGACTCGTCATGGTCACCTGACATTTCGTGGAACTCCACACTTCAATTGTGACCGGACGAAGACAACGAATACATGTAAGTTAATCCGCGTTTCAAGTCGATCAAGTCTCGAGTCGATCGACAGGAAAAATCGGCTTCAATTTCCTTCCCAGTCCTTGTATTCACTATTTCTATATCCACTATCAAACATTTTTTTCACCTTCACGTGTCAAACGTTTCGAATTTTGTTTTTTTAATTCTATTTTTATTTTATTTTTTTAAAGCAAGTTTATCCCACCGAGAATGTAAAAAGTTCGATTCACTCGACAAACAAGGATTTAGAATTTTAGAACAGATTCAATCGAAGATGGTTGAATTAGTGAAATTGTAAACACATTATTGTCAAGGTTGAAAGGAAATTCTTTGGAAGAATTAAGCGAAAAGTTCTAATAAAGAATTATCGATAATAAAGATAAAATTAAATTAACAAGTACATTGTACCATAATAAAACAAAATAACAGAATAAATACAATACGTATAATACAACAAATAAGACAATTATAAAAAACAAAATTATTGGATAAAGATATTTTTAGAAACATCAAAAAAACTATTGGTTCTAATTTTGTTTCAACAAATAAAGTAAAAAAAACATGCAAATAGAATATTTATGAAATTGGGAATATGTTAATAAATATATACATGATATGCAAATATAAAATAAATTTTAAAAAAATTACTGAAATATAAAAGAGATTTCTTTAAATATTTAAAAAGCAATTCAATTAGTTTGAAGTTTGCAACCATTTTTTTCATTTACGAAAAAATAAGAAGCTAATTGTTTACTTTATAATTCTTGCAGTATTTATTCATCAAGTATGTGAAAAGAGAATAAAATGTATTTAAAGAGAATAAAAAGAGAATTCTCCAAAATAGAATCCTAAATCTCCAAAATAAAATCTTAAAAATTGTAAAAAAAAATATTCAAAAAATTTAACAAGCACCAAACATTTGTTTCTTTATTTTTCGCAAACCATAAAAAAGTTGTGAACTTCAGATTCATTTTGATCAAATATTTCAAAAGCAATACCTGCAATTATTTTAAAAGTAGTTTTAAATACTTCAAAATGAATTTAAAAATTTTTAAAAATAATTTTAAATACTTTCAAATTAATTTCAAATATTTCAAAACTAGTTTTAAATACCTACTTCAAAATTAGTTTTAAATATTTAAAAAGTATTTTTAAACAGTTTAAAAGTGGTTTTAAACAATTTAAAAGTAAGTAGATTTAAAGTTTAAAAGTAGATTTAAACAGTTTAGAAGTAGATTTAATTACTTAAAAAAATAGTTTTAAATATTTCAAAAATAGTTTTTCAACATATGTCATAGAGTTGCAATTTTGCGCCTAATCTCAACGACTTTGGCGAATGTCAAAACGATAACGTTATCATCATCAACTTCATGATGATATAAAGTAAGTTGTCAACAAGGAAAACAGAATTAACTATTTGCTGTTATGTATCTAGAAAATTTTTCTTTATAGTAACAATGAATCGAGAAATCGCATTATCTACAAGTCTCCGGGTATTTACGCCGCAACGTGTCAAAATAACAACAATTGTTTTAATAACAATTGTACGGTCTGCAGATACAATTTAAAGAGTCAGAAAATAAAGGACAAAGGGATATTTTTAATTACTCACCCTCGAGGTGTAATATCCACATATGATTCTTTGAGGCATCTTCGGGCACGAGAAACTCGTAAACTTAAGGGCTCAATTTTTAAAATTTTAAATTTACTTAATTTTTATCACACTTCTGTTTAGCACTGATATCCTCTTGAAACACTGTATTCCAACACTGCATCCAAATCAATCCAAAGGTGATAATCCAAGTTTCCAAGATAATCCAAGTTTCCAAAACACTCACTGCACAAAATTCCTTTTTTCTTCTCTTTTCATGCACTGAATTTTTCTTCTTTGCACCGTTTCACTTATTTGCACTTTTTATTTGTTTCATTTCAAATGTATTTCTTCATTCACTAGATTCTGCTTTAGTTTATTTATTGCATTCAGATTTTATTTAATTACTTTTTATAATTTTATTAGTTTATTAACTTTTTTACTTACAGTATGCTAAGGCATTTAATTACTTTTCTGAGTTTGGCACTTATTTACTTTGTCTTCGAGTGTTTTAATACAGTTTATTATAAATTTTATATTTGCACTGGAATTTTTTAACACCACTGTTGAATTTGTTTATTAATTGAGTTTCTCGTGCTTCCAAGAAGAAGGACAGACTAAGAATACTGGAGATGTTTAAACACAAGGAAAAGAGAAAGATTTATTAAGAAGATTTATTTATTTACAAGATTTATTAAAAGGAAAGTTTTTTAAAAGCAAAACAGAGGGAATTTTTCGACTAAAGAAAGAAAGCCAAGCAGAAAGAAAAGTTAATCAATTCAAGGCTAATTAATTTCTACAGTCTCAAGAAGAATTTTCGTTAAAATAAAAGAAAATTAAGAGAGCACAATAGAAGTAAGAAATTGTTAGCAATAAACCAACTTTTTATAAAAAAGTAAATTTACAACAAAATGCAGACCGTACAGAAGAAAAATTTTCACGTCTCTTTGCTTTGCAAAATGAACGACAATTGAGTGTCGCTTCCGCCAATCGCGTTGTTTCTGATGAAACGCAAATTCAGCTAAAGCACGTTTCGTTTCGTGGCAAGTGACAGCTACGTGCGATTTTGATTTCAACAATGTTTCCATCTCGAATCGAAATTCCTGGAGGACAATAACCAACAACAATAAAGTAAAAGACTGCCTGAGATTGGTGCAATGGCAATTTTGACTCTAAATCAACGTGACTTGAAATGAGTGGCGCTTTTTATCACGAACCGCCCAAAACTTTTCCTTATATATTTCCCCAAGTCGTGAAAATAATTCGCGCTACGCTGATTCATCGTGCGTCCAAGATAATGTATGGCCATGATAATATGTTTTTCGTGAGCTCAGGAAAAGTTTCGATTCTGCAATTCACCGGGGAAATTAATCACCAGGATCGATGTCCGAATGTTTCTTTAAATCCAAACAAGAGTGAACGCAAACAAAACGAAGGAAGAGCATTAAAAGGAATGAAAAGGGATGAACAGGAGGAAAAGAAAATAAAAAGAATGGACGGAAATAATAAATAAACAAGGCGGATTGAGATAAATAAAAAGGTGGGCAGAAATAAACAAAACAATGCTTCCCTATGAGGAAGCAAAAAGTGAGCAGAAATAAACAAAAAAAGTGAGCAGAAATAAACAAAAAAAGTGGGCAGAAATAAATAGAAAAGGTGAACAGAATAAATAGAAAAGGTAGACAGAAATAAATAAAAGAAAAGACACAATTAAAAAGAAGTGGGCGAAATTATTACACAAAAGTGTACATAAATAAATAAAAATAAGTGGAGAGAAGTAATAAACTATACAGAGAAAAATAAATAATAAACAGAGAAAAAATTATAAAAACTAGTGAAAGCAATAAATAAAAAAACACGCATAGAAAAACAAAGAAATTGGTGGAAAGATAAATTTTACAAAATAGATGGAAGTAACAAAAAAACAGGACGCAAGGGTAAATATAAAGAATTTGATGGAAGCAATGAATAAAAAGTTTTAGAAGAAAAAATGTAATAGGAATGAATGTAAAAATGTAGAAGAAATGAATAGAAGCAATAAATGACAATTATAAAGAAATCAAGAAAGAAATTGATAGAAGAGAACAAAAAATAAGTACAAGATGAAAGAAAGTAAACAATTACTCTAAAAGGATCCAATAAATTCATAAAGGTTGATTGAAGGCAAAAAATTATAAAAATCAAAATAGTTAGCCAAAAGGAAAAAAGGTTGAAAGGAAACAATAAATGAAATAATAACAATCAAACAAAAAATCCTACACTTTTCGTTATTGATGAGAATATAAAACAAAACAATCTGAAGCAAAAAAACAAAAAGTATGCGTGATAAAATAAAAGTCTAAACAAAAATGATATAGAAAATATCAACAAAAAAAGAGGATAAAAGGAAACAATTGGACTAGACGGAAAAAATAAAATAGGAAACAAAATAAAACTATAACAAAATAAAAACAATGATTCCCTATGAGAAAGCAATAAAATGGGAAGAAACATAGAACGAAAATCCGAAATTTTTATACCCTAAAATAAAGAAACCGGAACTGGACACCACCCTTAAAAAAATTCTGGTAAAAACTTATTCGATATCGAAAAAATTGCGAAATACCTGGAGACAATTGTAAAAATAACCTAAATATACCTAATAATATTAGGATTAAAAATACAATCTTAAAAAGCCATTTTCATCAATTTTGGCCCTTTTTTTTTTCTTCATTTTTTTTTTTTTATTTTTGAGATACAAAAATGAAATCTTACCCGTGTGGGGGAAATCTATGCTGGAGATGCTGAGGTTCATAGTACTGGGTGGTAAGGGCTCTTTCGTCCAGGGTGTGTTCTGTCGCGTGGGCCTTCGCTGCGGACTTGATATCCATGAACGCCACCGTCGCTGATGCGCCCCCAGTACTATTCGAGACACCGCCACCACCGCCGCCACCTCCAGTTCCGGAACCACCCTCATTTCCCTCTCCGAGGGAACCACTGTCCACGGGACATTCCTCACCCCGTGGCAGCAACTTGACGCTCTGCACGCGTCCATACCTTAAAAAACAATTCCATCATTAGTACCATGTCACAATATTTACAAATACACTATTTTTTCATCCCACAAATATAATTATGCATAAACTTTTAAATTTATCAATCAATTTTCAATTCTATCATCCTACACTGAAAAAAAAGTCTGGTTACCTTAATCAGAAAGGAATGTTAAATAGGCCCTTACTATTTTTCTGGTTAAATTAACTAGAATTTTGGTTAACTTAACCAGAAAGGAATGTTAAATATGCCCTTACATTTTTTTCTGGTTAAATTAACTAGAATTCTGGTTAACTTAACTAAAATTCTATTTGACTTAAATAAAATTCTGGTTGACTTAACTATTATTCTAGTTAATTTAACCAGAGAAAATAGTAAGGGCATATTTAACTTTCCTTTCTGGTTAAGTTAACTAGACATTTTTTCAGTGTACAAATATTTATGAATTTAGCATTATTTCCATCCTATAAATATGGGGCTGTTCCAAATCTTCTTCAATTAAATCTGTTCTACGTCATTTTTCATCTTTTGTTTAATTTTGCATTATTCTCAATTCTATTCTATTTTTCACAATTCTATTCTTCGTATTATCTTGATATTAATTGTCCTCATTATTTTCATATTTATATCCTAACTTTTATTTCTTTTCTATTTCGCTCCCATTTTTATTTATATTCCCCTCTCATTTTTATTTACATTTCCCTCTCATTTTTATTTATATTTCCCTCTCATTTTCATTTCTTTATTCCCCTCATTCTTATTTTCATTTCTATATCCACCCTCCCATTCTTAATTTCATATTTACGTTTTTTCTTCATTCTACTTTCATATTTACGTTTTTTCCTCAACTTTCATATTAATTTTTCTCATTATTCTTCCTCTCACATTAATTTTTCCCATTATTCTTATTTTCCGCTCTGAGATTGCTCTAGCTCTTTTTTTTTATCTCAGTAAAAAGTGAATTTTCAACCCAATTTTTGAAATAATAATTTTAGCGCAACGTCATATAATTTTCCGATCTTATTAAAAAGAAGCTGGAAGAAAAAGCTATAAACAATGGATGATTTTACAGCGTGTTCGTGGAGGTTCTTATAAACAAAACCGCGACCTCCCATTGTGTATTAAATACAGTGGGTGCTACAGCTAACAGCAGGACGATGAAAACGTCGATTATACTCAGGATAAAAATTACGGCAGAATTGTGTTACGCGAGTGTCTACAATTCTTATACATTCACATTTACACGCAGTGTACACACGGTCTCGTAATTTCCCGTAGATATAATCAACCTTTTTAATTGGAAATCTCGCACACCGGCTCTCACAGGGACTTGACGCACTTTCCTATTATCAACACTGAATTTATTTATTTTAATCACTACTTTCTTACATGCTTAATTCAAAATTACCACCAAAAATTAGTATAAAAGAAAGTAAAAACAATTTATACAATAAATTAGTGCAGAAAATTAATTTAAATAATGTGTACACTCTAAATCTGAATCAGTGAAATTTTCACTGATTCAGATTTAGAGTGTACGAAAATAAATTCAAACAAATAAACAAAAAAAATTAATATAATAAATACAAAACTTTAATATACATTGGGAAAAAATTTTGTTTAAATCAAAAAACATTTATTTGATATACCGTCAAACAAATGAACATTTAATTCCAACAAATATTTTCTACATTCTAAACAATCTTGTTTATTTTAAACAAACATTTTTCTAACAATGAGTGTAAGAAATAAGAATAAAAAATTAGTAAAAAAAAATACCTTCTCATTATAGATGAAAATGTAACAATGTAAGAAATAAGAATAGCAAATTCATTTTAAAATTCAGTAGAAAGAATTATACACAGAATTAAATTGAAGTACACAACAAGTAAGTACACGATTATTTTTTTATATATGAAAAATAATCGTACAGTTTTCGAGATTTGCTTTTAAAATATTCTGATAGTGAATCACTTTCATTTTTTCAGTGTGGAGTCTCAGAAGCAAGAAATGTCTTGCAGAACAGTTTTTTTTTGGATGAATCAACAACTGAATGATTCAATGACTGCATGAAAATACAGATAGTATTGTCCGAACTGATGAAGCTTAGAAATAAAACAAAGGACTCTAATCAGGTTATGTTGACGTTTTCATGAGAATTTTATGAAAGGTTAATGCTATTCTATGCAAGGAAACAGTAGGAAAGTATTAAGTCATCAATATTTCACAGCAACTTTGACAACGTTTTTGCATGTTATTGGATTATGGTTGATTGCATAATAGCCGGGACTAATGTTTGTTTTATGTTATGCAAGCAAATTTGTGAATCATCTGGGTATGACGAATAGATATTTAATCATGTCAGTGTGTAATTATAAGATAGTGGTGCGCAATTCCTAAGAATATAAGATAGTTTTTATATAAAAGTGCTGTCCATTAAATAGTCTTCACTTTTTACAATTTATCTGTAATTTCACTGATAAAATACAAAAGGAATTGCGTCCAACAATTGAATACTCGCTTCTCACTACATGAAAAAGTACTTAAAGAATTGATTTATTGTTATTTTGCTCAATAACGTAGAATGTCTTATTCCTGAGAAGTGCATCTTCTGCAATGTACTGGTTTTGGTTGACTTATTTTGTTATTTAATCTTTGAATACAGTAATAAAACAAAATTACGATGAATTTTTATGTGTGTATAGAAATTTAAAAACGAAAAAGATATCGCACACATTAATTAGAGTATTTGTATTTTTAGAGTGTGTATTTATTTTTTAAAATTCCAAAACTATTCTCATCGTTTCAAATACCGTAGTTTGCATTGCTACTGAAATATAAAACTGGTTTGATTAATTACAGGAACTAATGTAAATGCTATGTAATATACTTATAAAAAGAGGATGTTTACTATAGACAAACATTAAATAATACTGAATAATGTATCACGATTAAAGAAACACTAATTATTCTGCAATTAGACCTCGAATTTTTCAATTTTAGGTAATTTGTTACTCAATTTTCGAAATATAGACGTCTTAATGACATAATTATCTCAAAATTGTAAAAGAAGAGAATCAATCTTGGCAATAAACCGAATTATTTTCATGTAATCAAGAGTTGTTTATGTAAAATAAGTCATAATTACATTAGTGATTAAGATTCTTCTTAGAAGGTAATTCCCACCGAAAGGAAGATTTTAGTTTGACAACAAACTTAATTAAGGTAATTTGGTTACAGCACATTTTCCTCTGCATTCGTTATCGTATATGTATTTTCAGCATTAATGACTTTTACACAATGTCAACAATTTTTAGTGAAATAATGCAATATCATTGAGATTTAATAGTATATTAACATAAGTTCTATCAAAAAAGTTGCGAAAGTTTGATTGTTTGATTTATTTGATCAAAGAACTTAAGAATCATCTTCATATGAACAGAAATGCATTGTGCATCAAGATAATAATCTTTAGACCATGCTAAAACCATCATATATTATAAGAAACAATATACCTTTCTACAAAGTAAAAATGACAAGTTTTCAATTTTAATCGTTGTACTTTCCAAAAAGTATTCTTTATTTTAATAAGAATCGTTATACCATCTACAAAATGTTTTAAGATTGAATATCAATCTCAAAACCA
>WNHD01001916.1:0-18465 GCA_011057455.1 Ganaspis sp. Gsp50
AGTAAAAGTTACAATAACAAGTTGAAAATGTCAAACGTCAAATTTTTATGCTGACAAATGACTATCTTCGTAAAATTTTAGAGTTTAGAATGAAATAAGCACACGCTTTTCATTTTATCGAACATAACAAAAATTTAAAAAATATAAATGCTGAAATCTTGCGAAAAGGGGATGATTCGATTTTGGTTCAAACAGATTCTAAATCTTTAAAAAAAGTGGAATACAACCCATTTTGTACTTTTTGTACACATTTTTGTCATACCTGTTACTGTTTCTAGAGCACCGTGAATTACGTTACACTTTTTTCCTAGTTCTTCAATCTCCTCTCCCCCTTGTAACAATTTGTCACAAATTTGTCAACCCCCCCCCCCCCCCTTAACAAATATGTCACATTTAACTGATCCCCCCCATCATTGTTTATTATGTGGAGAGCATAAAAAGTTTTTATACACTTTAAAGTGATAATATTTTTAATTTTTATGTTCTTAAAAAGTAAAAATTTTCAGAAAATATGAACTAATTGTGAGTAGGGATTTAAAATTCTTCAAAAACTGTAAACTTTTTTTTTGGTATTACATTTAAATGTAAAATTATGTAAATGACTGTGTAATGGATATAAGTCAAATTTAACCCCTTAACAGTCGGTGACATACATATGGGCAAAAAAAAGTAGTGCCACTTCTGCTTCATGAGACACATATGGGCATCTCAAAAATAAGAACCTAAACAAAGAAACAAAATTAATGTAACAACGTATTCTAAGGTTTTTGGGGTCGCTGAATCCAAATTTGAAGTCGAAAAAGAAAAACTTAAAATGGCTCCAAAATTTAATAATAAAGTTTAATAATGCTTTCTCGCGGGCTTTTGTGGACAATTAGTAAAAAGTAGTTGTCAAAATTTAAAAATTTTAAATTTCGAACAAAAACTAATAGTTCTTTGTACTATTAAGAATCTTCCTATTAACGTTTTCAATCAAGTTTAATCAATTTATAAAATTTCAGAAATTTGACTTTTATTGACATTTCGAAAGGGCCATTTTTTACAGTTCATTGGAAATATGTGTATTTTTAAAAATGAAAATTTTGAAAAATCGTAACTCGGGCACTTAGCCTCGAAAAAGAAATTAAAAAAGACGTATACATTTTTTTCCTAGAAAGAATTAAAAAAATAGTCTTGGTCGAATTTAGAATGTGGGTGTAAATTTCACATGGAATCGCCCACATGTAGTTGTAATTAATTAAGACTACATAGTGACTTTTGACTATTACACATACACAATAGTGACTCTAGACAAATACACATACGCAGTAGTGAGCTTTCCAGGAATCATAATATATTGCCCTAATATTGACTCAATATTACCATAAATACCTGCAATATTGTGAAAGAACATTCAGGTAATATTGCAGCAACGATCAAATGTCCGCCATACAGCAACATTGCAGAATAATATTAAAGTAATGTTGCAATTTAATGTTATGGCAACATTGCTTGTAATGTTGCTGTAATATTGCAGTGGAATTCTGTTGCAATATAGCATAGTAATGTTCCTGCAATATTGCAGTATAATATTGTGGTAATATTGCATAATGAAGTTCATGCAATAATGCAAACTATTGTTGCTATAATATAGCGGCAATATGGTGCCAAACCTTTGCATACACTGAGAAAATTTTAGCACGCCATCTGTATTGCCAGGTACGCGATCCGAGCAAAATGAGGGACAAATACCGTACCTTACTTTTGTTCAGATGTCGTACCACGAAATGCGCAGGCTATATTTCACAGTGGAACGAATGTTGCTCATAGGTTAGGTACGACATCTGTTTAGTGCTTAGTTCAGATGCAGAGTTAAATTTTTCTCAGTGTAGTATAAACATTATTATACTTAGCTCAAAGCAATATTGCTGCAATGTTGAGAAAATACGGCATAGTAATTTTGAGGTAATATTGCTGCAATGTTGCAACAATCTTACATGCCATGCTGCCTAAATATTACACTGCAATATTACTACAATATTATTCTAGAATGTTACTGTATAACGAATATTTTAACACAAACTGGCCGATGATGAGAACTTAGCTGTCGGGTCGGCTGCAGCACACACACACACGCTCCCAGCTCGAAAGAGTGTGGAAAAATCTCAAATATGTCAAATGACACAAAAAAGCGTACAAGAACACCACACAGTTTAATGACAGTAATATTAATGCTATTAAAAGAACAACAGTAAGAATCGATTAAGATAAGCGCTGAATGCGCGAAATGGATTTACACCAAGTTATTAATCTTATACAAAATAATTTTGGTGCAATTAGCACAGCACTTAACATCTCTCTAACGAGGTATCTACAATGATTATTTACCTTCCGGGATACTACGTGTGAGATAGGGTTAGCTGACCCTATATGGGACGGATATTGCGTGGAAAACTATAATTGTTGAAATTCAGCCGTATTGTTGTTTCTAAAACTACTAAGAGAGAGAGAGAGAGAGAGAGAGAGAGAGGAGGGGGGAGTTTCACCTTGTATGTTAATTTTATGGAAAGTCCATAATAAGCCTAAGTGGTATGTTTTATATTTATTTAAAAATAAAATTTGTCATAACAATATCATATGGTATAAAATCTATAGTAGGTATAATCTATTCATGCAACTAATAGTGCATTCAAATACGTTCAACAGCTTGCACGATAATATATAATGAATATCAAGGGAAGTTCCCATTCCAGGTTCTCTGTTCGCAGGAATATTTGGATTTAGAAGTTTAATATTAAGGATCGCATAGTAGTAGCAAAAATAAAATTAAAAGTAAAAATTTGTTTTAAACTCTAGAAGATAAAATAAAAAAGATGATAACGCATTTGTAGTGTAACAGTAGGTAACAATAACTTGATAGGAATGAGAAAATTGTTAATAGTAAACATGCAAAACTTCTTTATTTTTCAATTAAGAATTTGAGTTTTATAGTATCATGCTATAATATTGCAATAACATATGCTACCTATTCTACAGAATGATTTCTTGAATATATTAAACATATTATTGCTTTAATAAAAATCTAGATTAATCAATTGCATTAAAAATGAAAGTAGATACTACAAAAACGAAAGGATATTAATTTGCAAAGTGGTGAACATGCCGCTTGTTGCGCCCAACCCATATAAAGTAAATATCCCACTTAGCGTCCTAATAAAAATTGTTATTTACTCTATTAACTCTTTGTAAAATATGTACTTTTTATAGATTAATCGATTCATTTTTTAATGTAGAAATTTTTTTCAAGAGGAACTGTCATTTAAAAATCACGATTTTAAAAATTTTATCATTTACTCTGATTTTAAATGTCAAAAATAATGAAAAATTATCAGTTAGACTATCAATTTTTCGTAAAATGTACACTTTATATAGGTCAATAAATTTTTTCTTTTTAATGTAGAAAATTTTACCAAGAGAAACTGTGATTAAAGAATCAAAATTTTAAAAGTTATATCATAGAATGTGATTGTAAATATAAAAAATAATAGAAAATTGTCATTTACTTTATAAATTCTTGATAAACAATAGACTTTATATAGGTCAATCAATTTGTATGGATGCCAGGAATCCATTTTGTTCATTACTTCCTTAAAAAGTTAATTAGGAAAAAATTTTATGCAAAAGACAGTATTTTTTGATGAAATAATGTTCTCAAAAAATTTTGAATGAGAATTTCTAAAAATCCTTAAATGAAAATCTTGATATTCGTGAGTTTAAAAATTCAACCAAATTTTTTTAAAATTGATCAAAAAATTCAACCAAATTTTTTTAAAATTGATCAAAAAATTCTCGAGATATTCTGTTTACAAAAATATCATAAAATGGGATTTTAAATGTTAAAAATGATAGAAAATTGTCATTTGATCAACCAATTCTTGGTAAAATATAGACTTTATATAGATCAATCGATTCGTCTCGATGCAGGGAATACAATTTTCTTAGTACTTACTTCAAATTTCAATTAGGAAAAAAGATTTGTGTAAAGAGCGGATTTTTTTAATGAAAAATGGTGTAAATTAAATCTAAATCACAATTTTTAAAATATTCCTAAATACAAATCTTCGTATTTAGGAGTTTGAAAATTTCACCAAATTTTATTAAAATCGGTCAAACCATTCTAGAGATATCCTGGTGACAAAAAAGGGTGAAATAGACTTACACATACACACACACACACACACACACATCTGGATATTTATTGCAAACTTCGAATTTAAGCTGTTTAGATGAAATTAAGTCGATTGAGACTATTTTTGGAAAATCAAAAATCTTCACGATTACAATGCTTCCTGCAAAGAAGCAAAATTGGAATTACAATATAATTCCAATTATCCGGATTACAATTATGAGGACGTCCGATTCTCAAAATTTTTTCTATGTTCAAAAAAATTTTTCAGATAGTTTTTTAAAATTTAAACATTTTTTAAGGTTAAAATAAAATTATATTTTTTAACAAAATTTTTAATTTAATCAGTCTTAATTCATTGCAGAATAAGTAAAGTGGTTTTAAAATCCTTGCTGATGTCTTATTTTTAAAGATATATAATTTTTATGGCAATTCCGAGTATCCGCATTTCTGATTATTCGGATCGAGTCTGGTCTTAATTGATCCGGATAATTGGAATTCTACTGTAATACATGCTTTATTTCTAGAATATAATTTTCAATTTATTTCTTAATGAAATAATGTTATTGTGCTAATTTCTGTTTTCCTATGAAAATGCATGATCTTTGTTTTTTCTTCTTCTGTCAAAATGTACAAAACAAAGAAAATCTTTTTATTAGTTTGAAATAATTATGTACATTCTTAGTGTCAAATGCATTTTAATCTACGAAATATGTAAGATAAATTCTGAAAAATATGTTTTCAAGATATTATATAGTGGATTTTTGTGTAATTTTATAGTTAATTTTAAGAGGTATGATCATACTAATTTACAAACCTGACAAGAAAAGCAATGTAAAAAACTGTTAAGATATTTAAATAGCGTATTATTATTTTAAAGAGTCCCGCCTGAGTATAACGCCATCTAGAGTGATTGGCCTTAAACGCACAGTTAGTTACTAAGTTAGTCTGGATTAAACCTTCGAGTTGTTCATACCCTTTGTAATTCAACTTTAATAAATTGATTGTACTTTGATACCGTTGTACATTGTAATTTATCGGCTAAGTATATAATAACATCCCTGTTCTTCTGACAGGTTATGGAGCGCAGATCCAAAGTGTAAATAAGTATAAAAACACAAATTACGTGTCGCCATTGTGATCTTGAGAAAATCGTTGTACACGAGTCGCGTCATCATGAATAGCTCGAATATTTCGAGGATTGAGCTTCTCAGTAAAATTAATTATGATACGTGGAAGTTACAGATGGAGGCTGTGCTTATTAAAAGTGATTTGTGGGAGTTTGTTAATGGGACTAATGTGAAACCGGTACTACAACGGGACAACGCGAACGTCGCCGAAGTGAGAGCGTGGGAGAAAAGTGATCGAAAGGCCAATCGGACATAATATTATCCATATCTTTGAGCGAATTGAAACAAATCAAAAATTGCCAAACCTCGGTGGATAAGGTTGCGAGAAATTTACCATTCTAAAGGACCGGGCAGGAAAGCTACGCTTTTAAAGAAGCTTACTTTACAAAAAATGTCCGACTGAGGTGATGTGTGGGACCATCTTAATGAGTTTTTTGACACCGTGGACAAACTGGGTGATTTGGAAATTACAATCAATGCTGACCAGTTGACAATTATGTTGTTATATAGTTTGCCTGCGAGTTCTGAAAACTTTCGGTGTGCCATAGAGTCGCGCGATACTTTACCGACGGCCGATAATCTCCGGACAAAAATTATCGAGGAATGGGATGCTAGAAAAACTAGTGCACACAGTGAGACATCTAGCGCTATGTTTGTGAAACAAAATGTGCCTCGGAATGAACACAAGAGCAGAAGTCAACCAGAGTCAAAACAAGATGACATAAATAACTAGAAATCAGTGTTTCAGACAGATTTTCGGAGAAACAAGTGGTGTCTTGACACTGGTGCGACAACGCAATGGTGCAGTGACAAGTCAAAATTCTGTGAAATGAATTATTTATATTGCAGTACGTTGAATCTCGCTAATAACTCTACAACCGGTATTAACGGAAAAGGAAAAAGAGGATTTACGGTTGAAAGTATAGACGTTAAGAAAACAATTTCTCTAGAAAACGCGGCGCATGTTCTGGATCTTAGAACGAATCTTTTAACGGTTTCGAAAATAACTGACCGGAGACTGAAAGTGATTTTTAAGAAAGATTGCGCAGAAATTTTAAACGCGAATGGAGACATTGAACTATTCGCGGATAGAGTAGGAGATTTATATTTTGTGCGTGAAGTTGAAGAACAATCATGTAGTGTTGCTTCTGATCTAAAATCAAATAAAGTGTCGCTGGAGTTATTACATAAACGGCTTTGTCACGCGAATGTCAAGGATATCAAGGACACCGTTCGAGAAAATCATGTAACTGGTGAAAATTTGCAGGAGTCGGAATCAAAGTTGATTTGTGATGTCTGTGTACAATGGAAAATGACGAGGAATCCTTTTTCAAACAAATCAACTCGAGTAACTGAAATGCTGGAGATAATCCATTCTGATGTCTGTGGTTCTCTTCGAACTCCGTCACTAGCAGGTGCTAAGTATTATGTAGAGTTTATTGACGATCATTCCAAGTGGTGCGTGGTTAAATTTATAAAATCAAAATCAGAAGTATTCAGCGCAACTAAGAAATATATTGCTCTCGTTGACAATCAGAAAGGTAAAATGGTAAAGTGCTTACAAACTGATAACGGTGGTGAATTTACTAGTTTGGATTTTGATCAATATTTAAAGGAACGTGGAATCACGAGAAGACTGACAGTGCCCTATAATCCTGAACAGAATGGCACTTCAGAAAGGAAAAATAGAACCCTTTTCGATGCGGCCAGATGTCTTCTCCTGGAGTCAAATTTACTGAATTCGTTTTGGGCGGAAGCCGTCAACACAGCTAATTACTTGCGCAATCGTTTGCCCACAAAAAGCTTAAATGGTAAAACACCATTTGAAGTTTGGACAGGTCAAGTACCAGATCTGTCACACTTAAGAGATTTTGATTGCAAAGTATTTTACCTCAATAGAAAGCCCAGTCGAGGAAAATTAGATCAAGGAGGATTAGAAGGCGTATTTCTTGGATACTCAGAAGAGTCAACGGGCTATCGTATCTGGTCACGTGAGAAGAAAAAGGTCCTGATTAGCTGCGATGTAAAGTTCATGGAAGACAACTTTTACTACATGAAAAAGGAAAGTTCACCGACTAAAAGTACTGAAATAATTTCGAAAGAGGATCAACAATTCGCTGACATTCAATGGACCCCTATTTCTGTTATTGAGGACAATTTAAGAGAGAACGAAGCAAACGAACCGTTATCCGACAGTTTGGAGGAAGATTTTTCTGAAGCAGACGAGGTTGATGAAAACGTAGAACCATCTCCAGCCACAACTAGAGGTAGAGGTAGACCCAGTATTCTTAGGTCTGGTAAACCAGGTAGACCGAAAAAGAGATAACAACTAGAAAATACACTACAAGTTCAGAACATCGAATCAGTTGTTGAAACATTCTCTCAGAAATTCCTATGAAATAGGTTATGGAAGGCGCAGAGGCACACGAATGGAATAAGGTCATTGCTGATGAAATGAAGTCGATTTTGAAAAACAATACGTGGACCATTGTCGATCGTCCTACACAAGAAATGACTATTGGAAGTCGAATGGTATTACGTAATAAATTAAAATCAGACGGATCCATTGACAGAAAGAAAGCACGCCTTGTCGCGCAAGGTTTCTATCAACAACCTGAAATTCATTTTTCAGAAACCTTTGCTCCAGTTGCCAGGATTTGTTCGATTCGTATTGTGGTATCTTTGGCTGCTAAATATGGAATGAAAATTTGGCAATTGGACATAACTACTGTTTTTCACAATGGTGAATTAGAAGAGCAAATCTTCATGGAGACACCAAGGAACTTCGAGCATATGCTAAAGAGTGTAATTGACTCTGAAGAAAACAACGAAATAGGACAAAAAGCCAGTATTATGTTGTCAGAATACCTCAAAGGCAACAAAGTATGCCTGCTTAATAAGGCACTTTATGGGTTACGTCAGGCAGGACGTAGCTGGTATTTAAAATTAGATAAGGTTCTCAGAGAACATGGAGCCGTTCCTACGAATTCAGATCCGTGTTTATTTCAAATTGGCTATGGAGAAGATATTATATTGATTGTAGTATACATTGATGACATCTTATTTGCATCTCGACATCAAGTGAAGATTATTGACCTTAAAAAGAACTTGTCAACTTTATTTGAGGTAAACGATCTTGGAGAAGCAAAATACTGTATAGGTACTGAGTTCTTTCAATCCAATGGTCAAATATCTATGCGTCAACGGGGATACGTGAACGAACTTCTTCAGCGTTTTGGCATGATTGATTGTAAATCAGTGTCCACTCCTATGGACCTAGGGACAATGTTGCAGAAAAATCTGAAACCTACTGAAGAAGAATATAAGCTTCCTTACAGGGAACTTGTGGGAGCACTTACTTACCTATCCATTACGACACGTCCTGATCTGTCATTTGCATCAAGTTATCTGCGTCAATTTAACAATTCTTATGGACTTGAACATTGGAAGTCAGCTAAGCGTGTGCTTCGCTATTTGAAAGGCACCGTGGACGTAGGATTAATTTACAAGCTCGATGAAAAACCTCTTGATGGATTTGTCGACGCTGATTAGGGGAGTTCCATCGAAGACAGACGATCATACTCTGGATACCTGTTTCTTCTGGGTGGATGTCCGATCTCATGGGATTCTCGAAAACAGAGAACAGTTGCTATATCTACCACTCAGGCCGAGTACATGGCGATGTCCGAATGTGCAAAAGAAGCTGTGTATTTGCAGCGCTTTCTTCCTGAGTTAGGATTCAGCGAATTAGCAAATTTATCAGTGTGTTGTGATAACAGAAGTGCATTAAAATTAGCTGAAAATCTAACGTATCATTCTCGTAGTAAACACATTGACATACGACATCATTTTGTACGGGATTTAATCAAGGATAAGTCATTAAACATGTGTCAACAGAAAATCAAGTAGGAGACTTTTTAACTAAGGGACAAACTAAAAATGATTGGTGTGTAGAGACAGCTGGACTCAAAATGATTCAATAATAACTATTGTTCATAATATTTGTTACTCTCCATTTAAGGGGGAGTGTTAACATATTTAAATAGCGTATTGTTATTTTAAAGAGTTCCGCCTTAGTGTAACGCCATCTAGAGTGATTGGCCTTAAACGCACAGTTAGTTACTTGTAAGTTAGTCTGGATTGAACCTTCGATTTGTTCATACCTTTTGTAATTCAACTTTAATATATTGATTGTACTTTGATACCGTTGTACATTCTAATTTATCGGTTTCGTATATAATAACCTCCCTATTCTTCTAAAAACTACCGACCAATAACCTTGCTAAAACTTTTTTCAAAAGTCTTTGAAAGCATTATTGTTGATGACCTTTACAGTTCAGTTTCGAACTTGATCATTGATGAGCAACACGGCTTTGTCAGCGGGGTTCGGTTGTTACTAATTTATGTGTTTTTCCTGATTATATAATAAAAAACATCCAAAATGGTAATCAGGTTGAGGCAATATATGCGGATTTTTCGAAGGCATTTGACTAGGTCAGCCATGCGATTCGTTTGGGTAAGATTTCAACACTGGGAGTTGATTCCTTTTTGGTCTCGTGGCTGGGTAGTTACCTGTCTTATAGGTTTAAATGTGTTCGAGTTAAAGATTCATACTCTTTCGCATTTCTTGCCTCTTTCGGGGTCCCGTAAAGATCAAACTTGGACCCAACTTTGTATATAACTTTTATGAATCATATTAAGTCAGTTTTTAAATTTAGTTTTTTCTCTTTATTTGCGGATGGCTTGACATTTTATTGTTTGAATAATTCCATATAATTGCTAGTTCAATATTAGAAATATATGATTCCTATTGAAAACTCAAAACTATATGATGCTAACTCAGCGTTAGCCTTCATATACTTCATTTGCAAGACTGAAAGCAATATAATTTTAATTTATGTAATTTATTATAAATCATTTTCTTGACTTAATGTTCGAAAGTAATGTAACTTATTATTATGAATACCAGGACATAAACTTTCGCGCAAAAATGGATGTGAAACATTAGAAGAATTTGGCATATGAAATAATAAGACAGGCACACACAAAAATTCAAGACCCAAAGGGTACAACCCTCTACCACCCCGTTTTTGAGTGCGTTGAAACCGAATATGACCATAAAAAAATTTTAACTGTCGGTTTCCCTATAATCGAACCCTATGGTAAGGGTTGAAATGTATTTTTCATGTGACAAAAACGATTTGAAACAGAATCCTAGAAAATAAATATTTTTAATATGCTAACTCTGTTTCTCTTAAAAAGAGGTTGAGGAACAACGTCCAATCATTTGTTTGTAATTTTTTTATATTAACTATTTTTTAAACCGACCCATACAATACATTGTAAACAAAAAATTACGAAAAAATCGATAAAAAATATTTTTGTTAATTTCATCTGAGTTTCTTGCCTAATTTTGAATAAATAACAAAAATATAAATAGTTAGTAAATATTTAATGTCATTGCTTATTTATTTAAACAAATTAATATTGTTTATATTCAACTTTTGACAAATTAACCTAGAGTCTTGCATCTTTTTCCGAACTTTTTAATGTTTCAAGCTTATTAAAGCCCAGGACTTGCAATAAACAAAAAATTATAATTCTACTATTGTTTAAACAAATTAATATTGTTTATATTCAACCTCTGTCAAACAGAGACAGGCAATTGCAAATTTTTCTCAATTTTGCAACTTTGCAAGCTCATAAAAGCCTAGTAATAACAAAAATCTAAAAACAGTAATTTTACAATTGTCTAAAGAAATTAGTATTGTTTATATTCAACTTTTGACCAAATAAAGTAAAAAATTGCAGCTTGTTCCTAATTTTGCAACTTTTAAGCTCATTGAAGCCTAGTAAGAACAAGAATCTAAAAACAGTAATTTTTGCAATTGCTTAAACAAATTAATATTGTTTATATTCAACTTCTGATCAAATAGAGCCAGAGAATTTTGCAACGCGACTCAGAAACGCACATCTATACACCAACACATGCAAAAATTAAACGTGGATCACAGAAACGCGAGTTCCATGATTCGTGATTCACGTTTTGCTTGTGTTGGTCTGTATGTTGAGTAATACTAAATTTTGTAATAAATGGAACGAATTTTGAAAAATTGGTTCATGTTACATTGTTAGAAGTAGGGTGTACTGTATGGAAAATCTATGGTTTCCTACTGAAAAATTCCCACCATGTGTGTCACTTTCTAAATTTTTTTATTCCATGCCTTTGAGAAAAATTAAGTCATGAAATGAAACAACTTAGAAAGCGCCACGAAAAGTAGGAATTTTTCTGTAACTTCAGTAACATTTTAGAAGGCATATCTGACCATGTATGTACAGTACTGCTCAGGAATGCCTTCCTTCTGCGAAGGAACTAATTTGACATGTGCGCACACTTTCTATGGCTTTTTTTACTTTATATCAACATTAATTTTGCAGAATGAAGTAAGAAAATAATAGGAAATGGACAAAGCATTTCAAATTAGATCCTTCCGAGTGGGAAGGCATTCCTGAACAGGACTGTACAGTCCTGGTAAGGTATGTTTTAACATTTTGTCCCTAGAAAATTTCTATTCTGCGAGTTTCTTTCTAATTGTAAGTAGTAGCACTTCATATGCTCATAGAATAAAACTACCTAGAAAGAAATTTACAGAGTAGAATTTTTCTAGTAACTAAATGTTAAAACATATCGTGACAGGACTGTACGAGGTACGAAGTTTACTTCTTACATACTCAGCCTTGTGCTTTATGAGTGTACTGAATACCGCTGGGTGGTGTATAAAAGCTTCCGCATGATAGTGTGTTTTCGACATTCACGTTCTTAGGGCCTTTCTACAATTTGAGTCTTGAGAAAGATAATTATATGGAACCCAACTATGAGTTAGCATTATATAATTCTGAGTTTTCAATAGGAATCATATAATTCTGATATTGAACTAGCTTCACATTAAACTGAATTTTAGGTAAAAATTTCATAACTTTGACAATTGAATAAGCATTTTATCAACGGGAGGCGCCGAAATCTTATTCGATTTCGTTTTAAAAAAAGAGACTGATGATGTTCTGTTTTAACTACACCATGGGCGGAGTATCATTGACCGAGTTGTACAAATTCATGATTTGAGAGTAACACTTTATACGGATCTATTTTTTGACACTCGCATATCGGATGTGCATGTGGTTAGAAAATCTATTAATTCCTTAAATTTTTTTAAACGCAACTCCAAAGCTTTTCATAATCCGTTGACTCTAAGGACCATGTACTTCTCATTTGTTCGATCGATAATAGAGTTCGCTTCCGTTATCTGGTCTCTTTCGTCCACGGTTTAGATTCTAAGGTAAAAAAGATTTCTGAATCGCTTTTTGAGATTTGCTGTTTGGCAATTAAATCTAGAGTTTGGTTTTTTACTCATGATTATAGTGAATTGAGATTACAATTACAGATTCTGAAAATTGAAAAGAGATTTTTATATGCTGACCTTTTATTTTCGTTTTAGTCATTAATGGAACTGTGCGTTGTTCTTCCATTTTGTCTCTAATTAATTTTTTAGCTCCTATCAGGCCTTTGAGATCAAAGGTCCCATTTTATGTGACGTTAAATGGAACAAATTATAGTCAGAGTTCAGTTTTTTCAAGGCTAAATAGAGAAGCAAACTTGTATAGTGATTCTCTAGACATTTTTGATAATCGGCTTGACCAATTTCTCTCTGCTTTGCGTAACATTCTGTATGAATTTTGAAATATGACGGTCATATTGCCTTCTGTTAAATCTTTTCTTTTCAATATACATATATAATTCTAATTATTTCTTGGTTTATGAATATTGTTGTCAAAAATTGTATGAGTCCTGTACCGTTTGAATTTCCAATAAATATTTATAAGCGACTGGACGCAATTTGGTACGCGGTCACAAATTGAGATATTTACCTTATATGTGGTTCATTTCACAGTATTTATCTCTCATTACATAAAGCAGTCAAGTCAACGGCATATATGGTTTTGATTGTACTTCCTCATAGAGGAAGCTTTGACTTACCCCCAAGAATTCGACTTTGACTTATCATCATTTCTCGACGTTTTTCGACCTCAGGAACTCAAAAAACATGTTTTTGACGACATGTCCGTGTGTGTGTCCGCACAACATTTCGACGATTATCTCAGAAACTATAATAGTTAGATCCGTGATTTTTCCAGAAAATTATAGGTCTGTCAGGTAATCCAAACGTAAGGTATGAGTTTGAAATCGATGGGTGAATTATAATTAGATATTTTTCACATTATAAAATTTCAAAGAAATCGTTTTTTAAAAATATTTGTTGCATTTTTTGAAAAGTTAAAATGTAATTTTTGTTTGTTTGATCGTTTAATGAACCTTCTTGGTCAATTCTATCTAAAGTTATTTCATTTTTATAAAACATCACTTTTTAAAAAATTGCTTTTTTCACACCCACACAGCACCGCAAGTTTCCTGAATGTTTACAATGCCTCGAAAGGCGAGGTGATAAATGTTGAATAGCGAGGCTGATTTAATTTTGTATACTTGTTTAAATGTCCGCGCATGTAAAAATGTTTGGCGCAAATTTCGACTTAATATTGCATGCAATTTTTCCCTTAATGTGTACTTAAATGTATACTTATGCGAATATTGCATGCAATGTTCAGTCGACTTCTGCGTCAAACATCCAAACTTCCAAAACTTAACTCAACATTGCATTCAATGTTCAATCTATCTTGGTGCTTAAATATCATGCGAATATTGCATGCAATGTTTAGTCCAAGTTTGCGCCAAACATTTTCACATTTGCGGATATTTTCAACAAGTACACAAAATTGAATCAGACACGCTATTCAACATTTGTTCCCTCGCCTTGCGAGGCATTGTCAACATTCAGAAAACTTGCGATGCTGTGTGGGTATATTCTTAGCGTTTTTATAAAATGTTGAAATTCAAATATTTTAAATTTTTTGCGCTTCAAAAACTTATTGACAGACCGTTAAATGAAGCTTTTAGCTCTATTCTGTCCAAAGTTATTTAATTTTAAAAAAACAATAATGTTTAAAAATGACGAGTTTTTAACCCGTAATGGTGACCCGGGGTGTATGACACCCCAGGCCCACTTTGCGTTTCAATATCTTTGAAACCACGCATCAAAATGGGTCTCATGTCGCCTTTTGTTGTTGTCGGACCTTCACTTAACAAGTTTCAGTGGCAGCCGAACCTGCCTCTTGCGTCAGTCGCTTCTGAAAAGCGATTTTAACGAATTTTGCCGAACTTCAATCGTCAAAATAAATCTACTTTTTGCACAGCACGTAGCAAGACTATTTTTTTCTTAAAATGTAGTATGTTGAGAGTAAAATGCCGGATAGAAAAAGTATTTAGAAAAAAATTAGATTTTTTATGATTTTTTGGGTAATAAAGTCAAATTTTCGAAAAAATGTTCTTCAATTTTTTTTAATAACAAAGAAAATAAATTTACATAAACTGTCCGATGTATTACACAAAAAGGACCTTAAAGTACCTCCAAAGAAATTTCAAGTCGAAATATCATAAAGAAGCAAAATGACAGCGGTTTTTCGGCCTGGGTTGTAGGACACCCCCTGTGACCTTTATGATATTCTATAGAGATGTGGCCATTACTGGTTAAAGTATAATGTCATGTGCAAGAACTCGGTTGATAAGTTAGGAATCTGCGTTAACTTTTATGTTTTCCTGGATTTTTTTAAAAAAAATAATAATAAGTGAGACATTCATAATGCACTTGAAGGTCTCCTACGATGATTCCTAAAATGTAAAAGCAATATCTTTTTTAATTTCGCTGTAAGTAGTGAGAAACTAGTGAGGCGATAACAAACTTACCGAGATATTAATTTCTCACGTTTTACAGAAAAACTAGAAAAGATATTTCTTTCAAACTTTGGGAATTATCGTAGAAAACCTTGAAGTGAGTTATGAATGACAGACTTATTATTATTTAATAAGTAAAAAATTTTTTTATTAATAACTAAAAAAATTTATTCAAAAATGAAAGAAATTAATTATTTAGAGGTAAAACAGTACTTCCTTTATGAGGATGCAGTGTGCTCTCGAAATGAACACAGAAAATTATGCACATCTAAAAAACACTATGCTACAACTTGTCAACGGTTTTATTTTTTATTTTATTTGATTTATCTACGTATAATCTTTCTGCTTTTTACATGTCTAACATGTAATACTACTCAATTTACAAAATTCTATCGACTTCTGACATAGAAATTGGGTAGAGAATATAAAAAAAATTGAATTTTCTTTGATGCTAATGATTTCATACAAGGTTCAGTTGGTAATGAAGATAATATGTGCAACATTTAGAAATACTACTAAAGGATAAAAAACCATAAACTATGCTTTAAAGTCCTAAATCAACCCCTATTATATAACTATAGACTTTTGTAACGAATAATTTTTTTAGAGCATCGGCGTGTTAAGAGAAATTTATGCTGGACACTAAGATATTACTACCAGTGATGATCACTCGATAACTACGCCTAAAATTAAACTCCTTTTAAAATAATCAACATCTTTTTCTATATCTTAGCTTTTTTGAACAAACATTTTTTTAGAGCTTCTGTGTTGCAAGAAAATTGCATGTTCGTCGCTAACAATAAAAGGATTTAGAATTTATTTGTGTGTGGTGAAATTTAAAATAATAACTGACTGTAATTCTCTGGCATTGGCTTCAAAATAAGAATGAGATCAATCGACGAATTTCGCTTTCGGTGTTGGAGATGCAAAATTTTGATTATACTAATAAACATAGTGCACGTATGACTCATGTAAATGGTCTTAGCCGTTGCAATTTTATCAGGGTCATAGAAGCCAATCCTAAAAGACTAAAAAAGACTAAAAAAATCATTGCCCAAAACCTTCATGAGGAAATTATTAAAATTAAATTGTAACTTCAAAAATCTGAAAGTAAATATTATGAAATAAGAAATGTGGTTGTTTATAAATAAGAGGGAGTCAAGTTGTTGTTTTTCGTGCCCTCGGAGATGGGAAAAGGTATTTTTTCTTAGATCACGACGAATTGGGTCACATTGGGATTGAAAAAGTTGTAGGAATTAAAAAAAAATAAATAAAAATTCATCCCCAAGCCATCAGCTTAGTAGAAAGACTAAATCAAATCTTAATTCCTGGGTCACATTGGGATTGAAAAAGTTGTAGGAATTAAAAAAAAAAAAATAAAAATTCATCCTCAAGCCAACGGCTTAGTAGAAAGACTAAATCAAATCTTGATTCCTGCAATGAAAATCGCGGTTGATCATGAGGTGCAAAACGATTTTGACCTTGCAATAAAGACAATCGAACGAGATATAAACTCGACAATTAGTATTGTTACAGGAAAGGAGCCATATAAAGCTCTTTTAGAATACTTACTTAGGTTTGAAAAGGGAAACTTAAGAAAATTGACTATGAGTTGTGAAAATTATACGACAACGGTAGAAATACAAAACGAGATTCGAAAAAGAATTGAATTAGAACAGGATCGTTGTAAAAATAGAAACGATTCGGGAAGAAATAAAAAAGTAAAATTAGTCAGTCGACTAAGCTCCAGGCGTCTTATTCTGGTCCGTTGGTAATTATTAATGTTGGTCCAAGTGATGCTTATGGCGCTTAACGATTAAATGAATCTGGAGAGAGATAAATCGTAACAACGGCCCACTTACTTGAAGATTAATAACGAGGGGTTACAACTTTCACTCAGAAAACCAAAACATTAGATAAATTATAAAATATAAAGCTAGATTGTTGGGGGGACAAACTATTATGAAAATGGCCGAATGTTATGAGATTTAGTATTCAAATAGTTAGCGCATCAGGAAATAAGTGAACCGGATGTACTTGTGCGCAGGCGTGTTCTCTAGACTATTTTTCTATAAATAGTCTAGAGAACGTGCATTTTATTTGTTTAGAGAATAATGGTTGAAAGTGTGTTTTTCTTGGGAAGCTAGTAGCAGTCATTCATGTATTTGACTACAGAGTTTTTTCTTTTAAATTAAACCTATTGTTTATTTTCTTTGATTAAAATGGTGGTGTTCATTTTGATTGAAACAATATTTGACATCGTTTGACTAACAAAATTGAAATAAAAGATTTTGTTTGCATATCGAAACGCAGAATATTACACAAAGACATAACCTCACTTTCAATATTTGTCTGAATTCCACTCACTATTTTTATATTTTTTTTTTACAATCAGTGCTCCCATTCTAGATACTGATAAATTATAAAGATGTAAAAAGTATATGAAGAAATAGATGAAATCATGTTTTATAAATTTATAATAACACTTTACAAAAATACTCAAATTACGTTATGTTTAAAATTTGACAACACTCTTGGATAAAAAGAACGCACTCATATTCTGACCAAAACGAAAATCTCAAAAGGGGATTTGTCATTTCCCCTTTTGTGTTCGATGTTCCGAAATAGCGAAATTTTCGATTTTCGAACTTCTCGTTCTAGCGATAGTTGTGTATACTGTGTAACAGATTCTTTTTTATAATCTCTAAATTACAAAACCAAAATGATACAACAAAATCTCTAAATAATGATAAACACAAGAAGATATTTGAAACTTTATAAATGCAAAACATAACCTCAAATCTATAAAATTAATTCTTGTATTAACAAATTCTTATAATTCTAAATTCTCAAAAGTATAAGATCTTTAAATTATCACAATTAAACTTTAACTCAAAAATCTCTATCAACAACGCAAACTCTAGCCTCAAGATTTTCGTTACACGTGATTCTCAACTTTCATAATTATCTTTTCCACCTTGGCGGTCCCTGGTAGGGCGCCAGTCAATTTTTGTTTCCCAGGTATTGACAACCGGTCAATAATCCAAAAATCTAAAAATGCTAAAATTTAAAAACTTAACTGTGACCGCACTTGGAAATCGAATTTAATGTTAGTTGAAAACCACGATATGTTCGGTTTCGCTCAGTTCTGCTAGTGCAGGAGAGAGGATCGGGATTTCTAAAGGAAAAGAATGAATACTCAAAGAAATACTCAAAGAACGCAAATACGGGACGCATGAAAATCCCCCACATTGAATTTGTTATAATTTCTGCAATTTCGAACTGGATCAGCTAGAATTTCTATATCATCTAATTCTATAAAGTAG
>WNHD01001917.1:0-17094 GCA_011057455.1 Ganaspis sp. Gsp50
CCATAAGGATACAAATTGATGCAGCTTATTTTGACACGGATATTAGGGTTAAAACTACACTTCTTTTTTTCTGTGCAAAGATTTAAGTACATCTCTAAAAATGAGATTTGGGGATATATCTGATTGCGATATTAATAATGTCTAAAAACGACATTAGAACCTCAGATCTTGTATCGTGAACTACATTATCGACACTTATTAATTACAAAATTCTTCTTTTTAATATAATTAAAAAAGAATTTTCTATGTTCTAAGAAACAATTTATAATATAATTCGTTACTAGAAAGAAGATTCAAAACATATTTCTCAACTATAAAGCCAATTTTATGGTACAATCATTTTTTTAAGATTTTTTAAATGTCAAAAAATTTAATGAAATGGTTAAATCTTTAAATTAGAGATATGAAACATATTGTGTTTTTATAGACATAAACTGTTACAAAATGAGTAATTACTTATCACAGTATTTACAATTATAATATTCAGTTTAGACATATTTCTATTTCTCTGAATTAATAATTAGCTATTTTTCTAAATCAGTGATTAATTTTTTTCCATGTATTTTGAAGAATCCTTTGGGTTTGAATTACCTCTAACATGGAACTATAATTTCACCAATTGACATTGAATTTAGAAGACTACTTGCAGATTTACTTTTTTTTTGAAATGGAAAGACCCTTAATTAAAATTCTTAAAATGCAATTATAATACTGGCATGTAAAATACATATGAGCTGAAGCATGAGCATTAACTATAACTGTCTGCTGCCATCACAATTGTGATAGATATATATCGACCTTATTAAGATCTATTCGCTCCACACTCGGCAAGAAATGATATATTAACATTCGAATCACGCGAAAATCAAAAGCAAAAATATAAAAAATATGTTGTAATATTTGCTTAGTTAAGAAAAAAGAGAAGAATTCTTTAGAATATCTGAGAATATATCGGAATATTTAAGAATATTTGTGAATACTGAGAATATTGAATACTTATTGGAATACATGTGAATATTTAAGGAATATCCGACGTGTGTACGAAGAATACCTTAGTTGACGACCCCTCGGACATTTCATTTGAAACAAAAATTTTGTTGTTTCTGAGACAAATATTCTTTTTTATTTAATTCAAATAAATGATTTCTCTGAGTGTTGGTCACAGCGTCGCGTCGGGTCATCCCACTGACATTACTTCATCATACGAGAATCATCTCACACGAATTTCCAAAGCAATATCCAAAGCTCTGCTTTTTGTTAGCCGCGTTCGTCGAATAGTGGTAATCGGTTTAATTGTAATTGGAAACTAGCCAAATGAACTGTAACCCGCATTCAAATGCACTTGTAATTTAAACAATGCTCACTCATGACCACTCTATTTATGCAAAAAATATTCAGATAAATTAAAGAACATGCTTCCTTATTTTTGCTAATTGATCAATTCCATATAGTAATGGAAATTTCATACTTGGTTTGGGATTTTGATGAAATTATGGAAATGTTGTTTGTATAATATTGATTAACAATTATATTTGATTAAGCAATTTAACAACAGTTAGTTTCATGATTTATAAACATAATTCTGTTTGTTTATAATTGTTTATCAATAATATAATAATTGTATTTGTTCCAACAATTTATTGAAATTGTGTAAACAGAGTGTTGAAAACTGCTTCGAATACAGTTTCCAACTTTTACTGAGCAGTTTGGTTAAAACTTTCTGAATTAATTTTTCTTTTTTTGTATTTATACATATATGTATAATAATTTATTAATATGTGTGTATAAAACATGTATACTTGAAACTCTTTTCTTATTAGTTTGCCTGATTAGAACAGATTGAGACTTTATAGCTTTTCATCATTCGAGGGTAATAAGGAAATTTTAAATTCTCTGCCTGAGTTATTACACTTGGCACTGGAACTGGAATTGCCAATAGCCTGTTTTTATACCACCTAGGATTGATTGATGTAAACTACTCTTGGAGAATCCTACATCTAGAAATGGAAAAATATGAAAAATGAATAATAGTCCATCTACCAGTAACATTGAAGGAAGGAAGTGTTGCTTATAAATGGTTTTTACGATTTAGAGCATTTAAACATTTTAAAATGTATTACCTAACAAACTTGCAGAATTGAGGTCAACTTGGAAGACAGCTATACAAATTGGAATTTCGAAAGCAGCTTCATGGGAGGATCAACTACTACATTGACCTGGGATAGATGACTAGGTGTAGATCCCAAAAATCTCACCACAAAAAGGTAAGTTGTAACATACTAAACACTTTTTTATCACTCATGCATTAAAAGTACAACGTAACTGACGGTTAGAGAGCCTGTTAGACCCTACTTCTTGCCTCCAAGCAGCCGACGGTACTTTATTGATTATTCATGAATTTAATCTCCACAAGGTGGCATTGTGGCTGTGCTTTTTAACAGTTTACTATTTTTGTTTAAAAGACAAATTTATTTATTTTGCTTTCCTATAGAGGAAGCATTGTAATTGTGGCGATTTTCAATTTTCCAAAAATAGTCTAAAACAACTCATTTTCATCTAAAAAGCATATATACGAAGTTTAAAGCCAATGTCCAGATGTAGGTACCTGTACACGGAAAAATTTAGTTTATTGAATTTTACAAAACTGTTTAGTATTCTTGAATATATCAATTCACAAAGTTAATATTATTTGGCGTACAGAGCAGTTTTGTAAAATTTTCTGCAATATTTCACGAACAATTGAAGGAGTCAATTACAGTTTTCATTATTTTTGACATTTAAAATTCTATTAATTATCTATAACTTTTAAAAATATCAATTTTTAATGACAGTTTCTTTTTAAAAACATTTCTGTATTAAAAAACAGTGTTATGCTACAGGCGATGGTGTATCTGTGTACCAACTGTATTACAGCAGGTTTGCAACTTGGAGACTGGCAACTTTGTCTGCAGTGGACTTATAAAATTAGATATAGTTTGTAGGGGATTGATGTACATGACACTCGCAACCATATTTATTATTAGACTTTGCAGATGTAGCAAAATATGAATAGTGACAAACTGTAGAGACTTATGACTGTGACTATAGGTATGCTGCGCGAGAAACGAAAACGTGACTTAAATTTGACTGGTGCGCAGCTTAACCAATTCTTCAAGTGCGTACGCGGAAAGGAAGAATTGGTCGCGACTTTACTGACGCGATGAGCTTTAACGTGGCATTGCACGGGTGGTGCTGTGCCGGACGTTGTGTTATGGTAATAGAGATAGAGGGACAGAGACAGAGCCAATAATTAAATCACAAAACGTCGTTTGTTTCTGTCGGGTTGCCAACTAAACGGTAACTACCTTTATTGTCGGGGACGAGAATCGAGGGTATGGAGGCTATCGAAGCATCGTCGGCCATCTATCCGATCGAATGTGGCTCAATGGGGCCACGATCAAAAGCCGCGCATGCAGGATCTCTCTGGATAACGGCATTAATTGAATCGCTATCGGACGTGCCGTGGTCCCGCGTTATTCTATTACCGAAGCAGCCATTGTCTTCCATGGTTTATAGTCTCCCAAAATTCACGAGTGAGATAGTTGAATTTTCCCCGTGCGACAATTTTGCGGTCAATCGATCGCTCGACACTCCGTGCCATCCTTTACGAAGATGTCGTAACCTGGCGACCAACCACATAGATACATGGACTTGGCTTTCTGGCTAATCGATCCTACTGATATTCTTTTGCTTCTCCATTCACCATCTAACCTATATTTTATACGTATCTGCTTTATTTACATTATTCCAACAAGGCAATGAGCAATTAATCCTATAATGGTGACAAAATATTCTCTTATTGCTGCAATCAAATTTTTCATCTCTTTCTTTAAACTCGAGCAACACTTGAATAATATCTACTTTTCCGTACCTCTCTCCTTCGCATTGATTTTGCAATCACACCACGAGGTAAATATCGGGAAACGAGCGTTCTGATAGCCCGTTTAAGATTTTCTCAGTTGTTTGTATGTTGGTATATAAGTGTACATGTACGTATTTATGTTTGTTAAAAAGAAAAAAAAAATGCAAACGCCAACGCTCAGCATTTGCTCATAGCGGCAGCGTGCAGCAGCAACGAAACGCACGGAATTGCAGTCGAGATAAAAGCTTTCCAAAGCCATGAACGAGTTGATAAAAACGAAAATCCGTTTCCAATACGCAGCTATTAAAATGCGATCTCATATATGGTGAATTAGTTTTTGTTTTGTTTGTTTTTTTTTTAAACCACCAACATGAGTTGCTGCTGACTCTCAATAGCATTTGACTTTATTCAAAGTGAACTTTGTGCGAAAATTATAAAGGCTTTCTATTAGCAAACTCGAATATATAGTTTCACGATAAGGTCGTTACTGTTATCTCATTATTAACACTAGTTGCGCAACAAACTTATCAAGAATAATGTTGTTTTTATATACATATTGTATATGTTGTATGTATGACACTATTATTTTAGATTCATCCGAATAAGTGACATCTGCTTAAATAAATTAAAAGTCTTTCATTATGCATTTACGTGAAAAATAAGTGTAGATATTCCACTGCTTCAAATTAAAAGAGTAACAAAATTTAATTTTGCATTGTACAATTTTATAGATTACTGTGCTTCGAATAGAGACATATATGCATAGATATATGCAGTACCTATTGCTGACATGTAACATTTAGAGTTTATTATAGAGTGAAAATATTACATTGGACTTTGAGAATATAGTTTGGACACTATAACCGGAAGAATTGGTTGGCGAATTTCATTCATGGGAATCGCGTATTTCTTGTTTATTTATGAGCTGAGTATAATTGCAAAACAAGTCCAACTGCGTGCGAAATGCGTAGCAGAGTGTTCCGCTCCACTCTGCTTGTACTGTATACACATATGTGTAAATACATTTACAGTTTGGGACAGTGTTGGCACGCGTGCACTGTGGCCACAAGCTATTATACCAACACAGTAATAGTGCAGTCGATGAACTGCATCAACAGACGGACTGACAGACAGATAAAGCTGTACTGCAATCCAGCAACTTTGCCCCGCAACCATTACTTTGGTCTATATACCATAGACATACATACATGCAGGCTAGCGCAGAGTAGCGCAGTACGAGTACGATACAGTGCGGTGTGCTAGTGGCGGCTCAACAGCGAATTCATAGCCACATTTGCGATGCATCGAAAAACGATGCACCACGTTCGATTCTACCTAAACGTTTGGCTCCAGCAGATATTGAATTCTCCACGTTTCTGGATTTAACTTTTAAATGGCTAAACGTTACGAGGCAGCAGGCGGGGCAGATCGTTCGTTTCGTTTCTTCGCTTCCCTTTCCTTCCTTGCCAACCCTTTACTTTTTACTCAGATTTAACTCCACTCCACATACCTTGAAAATGGTAACGAACCAACATTTTATCTCTGCACATACACTGCAAATGAAATTCTATAACAATCCTAGTTGTTTTAAGGGTTGAGAGTAATTATAGGGCGTAAAACTAACTGAATTACTAAACCAATATTTAGATGCTCGCTTCAGAACATCTTACTGTAGAGGTGTACATGCATAAGAGAAACCACTGTATAGAGTATGTACATCCCGCCAAACAACCTACACAGATAATTTCAAGGAATTACTAAACATAACTCGAACAATGTAATGAAGCATGTCCATATATAATACTGAGTTAATCATATATGTGCATGTTATAGAATCGAAATTTCTCTAAATCTCAACTATTCAGTTAATTATTGTCAACTATAATTTTTCTCTAATTAAAAGGGCGATATTAATATAACATTGAATAGATTAATGATTCAGTGGTTTTAAGGATCTTACCTATTCAACAAACCAGCATATAAGAAACTTTTCAACTCTTGGAACAAGCTGCTCTAACGCCCAGCACTTAACGGCTTTTACGAGTGGGCGTCTGTTTTCTGGAATAATAATTATTCTCAATCTTGTATTAGTTAGTTTTGCTCTGGATTCTTTTTAGATAACTATATAAAAATGCTCAGAAAACTCTGGCGTTATTCCAATCTTAACCAAAGAGAGAAAGAGAGAGTGAGAGAGATGGCAAATTTTTAAACATATATGCCTAAAATTTTGTTTTGCATTTAGAGTCTGCGTTCTATAGAAACAGATACTTTTACAAGTTCACATTCGCATGACTAGAAATTTTAGCTGTAAAACATAATTAAGCAGTTACAAAATACACTGTAACAGATAATTATAAGAGATTTAGTGTCATGTACAGGAAGCTCTGATTCATATAGGTTATTTTACCAAAATATACCAAAAATTGTAGACATATGCATACGACTTTTTGCGTACATTAGTATAATAAAGCACACGACTTTTCTGACCAAGTGACGAGGCCTCTGCAAATCGTATTTTAATAAAAGAGTAAGTCATATTTTTGCCCAACTTATAAATATATACAGCGAATCTGTTAGAGACAATCCGGTTTCGAAATTGTAAATATCAAAACGTCTATAAAGTATATAAACTTGAATTGAATTACAATAAAGAAAAGCTCTTGATCAAAATTATTATAACCGTCATTATTTCTGAAAAGATACAGTTTATTTATATTTGACGCGCACCGTTTTAGTCAAATAAGATCATCTAATATTCTGATTCTAGAAACCCAACCATATAGAACGAGAGGCGATATAATAGAGGATGGATATCCAGAGAAATAAGATATTTTACAAGTACAAACACTTTCGGTGATATTTTTATTGTTCGGTAGCAATAAATAATGTCACTGTTAGCACAAGGAGGCACATGTTATATTTGTTTCCAATGTATTACGACATTAGAGAAAAAAGTGTTTAATGAATTCTTGAAATAAATTAGTTTGTGTAAATTGGGTAAATATTGAGCTTTATGTTTTCATCCCTTTTTTCAGGAAAGGCAATGAGCCGATTATTTTTACCGTTAACTCGTATCTGAAAGGTACGTCTCTCGAAATATCTCAAGTGTAAAAAAAGAAAGAAAAAAGTGGAAAGCTATATCAAGTAGAGTAGGTGTTTGCAGTAGTGAAGGTACAAGGATAGAGGAAGAAGGGGTTGGGTACGAGAGTGGTGCGCGAAGCAAAAGCGCGTTTCTGAAAACCGGGAAACCGTTAGCGTCACACCCGCCATGCTACGGACTATGGCTTGTCCCGGACCGTCGGCCCAACCGCCACTCCACGCCACACCACTCTTCGCCACCGGTTCCTTGCTCTCATAGATATGCAAATGTCTAAATTCCTGCCAAGCGAATCCCGCCTCGTCTAGGTACGCGAGATTGCAAATATTTGTTGCATTATGACCCCTATAAATTTCGAAAATCAATAGTGCGGAAAACTATACTCCACCACGGATTGCCACGCCTATTGTCCAGCATTTTACTCCATTGCAAATGCATCGACACTGAAATCCTCTGTATAATTGTATTAACATGCTCATACACATGTCTATTTATATACTTTTATGTATATGCATATATACATATATGTGTGTACTCTTTTGTGTACATAGCTTCCCATTGATATAGTATACATGTTTTTCTAAAACTTTAATTATATCATTAAACGAGTTACTGCAATAGCTTATTAGCTCATTGCATAGAGTGCTTAAATAAAAAGAAGCTCCATTTGTACTTTGATTGTGTGTATTAGGTTAGCGCGTCCCCTTTCTCGATAGCAATCAATTTACAGGAGCGCAGACTCCTTTAAGGTACGAAACCTGGAAAGCACGACCTCCGAGTCTTCAGAAATAACCGTTAACATAAAATATTTGTAGCCAGCAGCCGCCTACCGCCAAAATGGGTTAGTGAAATTTTATGACGACTTTAGTCGTCTCGCTTCACTGCAATCTCACTTCTGTAACCACCCCTATTTCTACCTTGCTTTTATACTTGTATATTTGCGTGGCTACGCTTTGCCTAGCTCACATTGCCCTTAGGTAACGAACCTGTACACATGAATCAAGCTAAAATGGAAAATACTACAAAATGAATTCTTTTAACCTATATTTTGTTTAATAATTGAGTAATATAATTTTGATAACGGGGAATATTAAAAATACTTTCTTTTCGAAAAATCAAACAAAAAATCCTTAAATTAATTATTTTTTATTCAAACAGTTAGGGGAAGGTGGGGCAGAACCGGGTACTTTGTTGAAAATACTTGTTTACAAAAAATCTACCATACAAGAAAATTTCATGAACCCTATTATTTCTTGATTGGATATTTGAATTAAGAGAAAATGACGATAATTACTGAAAAAAAATTTCTTTTAAATACTTTAAACCCGGTTTTGACTCACCGGTGGTGTAAAACGGGGTACTGCAGCTTTTTGTGGGAAAAGTATATAAAATGTTGAGTATTTTATTAAAAGTTTACTTAGTGATTAACTTATTTAATTATAATCTCAATCTTATTATAATTTAATAAATATTATTTATATTTCAACAACATTGTTTATTAAAATTAAAAAAATAAAATTTGTTTAATACCAAATTTTAACATTAGAATTTCTTTAATTCAAACAAGTCTTTCACTGATTTAAAGAAAGTTTGTCTGGGTGTACTGTAAATTGCTGATATGTGATTATAGATGTTTCTATATCTTTTACTTTTGTCTTGAAAAACTGATGATAAAGGAAGAAGAGTCTCTTAAAGTATAATAAAAAAAGCATTTATTTATGTTTATAGACAAAAGACAAGGCGTTGACTCACGTCCTGCGCAATAGTCACTTATTCAGAAACGCGAACAATACTACCGTAATGCGAACGTCAGCCGTCAACTACTTGATTGCATATTGTTGTTTGCATTGTATAGTCACCTATACATATGTCCTACAAGCATCCAGATTTATATTACGAGTCAAATGCGTGGCATACTTGAATTATAATATTATTTTTATGATCATAAGTACAATATCTTTAGGTACGAATATTATACTTTACTTAAAGTCTAAATCACATTGTATTTTATATCGACAGCTAATTTTACTTTGATGCCCCAGTTAAGAATCCCTTTATAGGAACTTTTAAGGTTTGTATAATGAACTTGCAAGGCACTGTGATGATGTTCCATCATCACGTATGCGTTGGCGACTAATTTAAAGGTGTTAGTTACTACATGTAGGCACTAAAAATGTATAACTATTTATATAAGAAATAAATTTCTTGGCTACCTTTAGTCCCCCCGTAGCACCTAAACGTGTATCAACATTACCAACCTTTCCGCAAGTTTCTAAACTTGCAGAAAATTTGTTGGAAATTTACGAAATTTGAAAAAAGATTGGCAATGTTGATACAAGTTTAAGTACTGTTCCGGCATTAATGTGCCAATGATGGTAACCATTTGCAGTTTCACCCTACAAGTGAATATACATATATGTATATATTACTTAAAAACCTAAACTACATACATTTTACTTGGACAGATCTTACTTGCAATTTTTGCCCACGTACATGAATAATTTCAACACGGGTCACGCTTTGCACTGAAGATGTAATATTTTGATGTCCTGCTGTATAATATATTTATATAAGAAGTTTAATTGAATCAACAGAGGGAAAGAATTAGAAGCACGGTGGTGAAAACTAATGAAAAGAGGCTTCAAGTGAAACCCTAAAAGACATTGCAACGCTGCTTGTCCGTACCACCAAGAGGATGAAGAAAAAGCAATTCCTTATACATCAAAGTAAAAACATTCATGCTCTAAAGCTAAGGTTGCATAGCACCAACCTCCGGCAATTACGAGTAAGAATCAAGTTGGCCTCGGGCTGCGAGTGAGGGTTAAGTCAAAAAGTCCGCAAGCTCTTCGAACCAGTAAAGGAAGAAAAAACAAAAAGGGACCAACTCCTTACTCATTCTATGTTAAACATTTGGTTACACACTACACAACTCATTTCTCTTTTCTTTTCATTGACATAATGCACACTATTATAAAAAGACTTGGGGGTTTCTGTCATGAATAGTATAGTATAATACTCTACGTAAAATGTAACTGTACAAAGAAATCAAAGTAGTAATCCATTCTTAAACAAATTCTTTTTTTATCCTACAGACATAAAAACGTCGGCATTAAATATGCCATTCAATTAAGAGGTTTTAATTGTGAAAATCCGCAGATTTTACGGATATAAACTGCTGGAAATCAGAAACAGTAAACCTATAACCTCAAATTTCATAGTACGTTTCCAGTTTATTTAATAATAAATAAATGGAACTTTTCGTTTATTTAAATTCGTTAGTAGGTATTTATAATTTAATAAACTTTTACTTTTAATAAACAATTTTCCTTGATTTATATGAATTTACATATCTTAACATTATTTTTCACAAAATATGTAAGTCTAATTTGGACTCTGTTGTTCTCTAAATTCTTGATTAGTTCTCTCCTGGCCTAGCATACAAAGATCTTTTTTTTTAAATATACTAGTAACAAAATTATTATATTGTTTTCAAAAAAATGTATTTTTCGATATGATTTAGTACTGCATTGTCCACTTGACATTTTAAAATAATAGTGTAATGTATTTAATGAACATATATAAAACCCTTTGATATCTTGTGAAATTTATTATTACACAGTTAAAATAGTCATAGCGAGTATGTAAGAGGCTCATCCTATACCAAGCCCTCTTTAGATGATCGGACCCTGCAAAAATGAAAATAACTGCAGGGTTAGAGGATTTAAAAAGCATCTAAATTACATTATAACAAACTCTCTTTAGATCCTCCTTGCATGGCTGTCAAAGTTTAGAGTTATAAGAGGTTTAAAAGAGGATCTACATTTCGACTCGGGTTGACTGACGGCTACATTAAAACTATTATTATTATTTGTCTAATACAATTTATACATAAAAAATGTTATAAATAAAGTAGTCAACTTGAGTGTAGGAGGTCATCCACATATATTACACGTATAACGCTGTAGGTGCCAGTTTTAAAACTGCCTTATAACTTTAGAAGAAAACCTAAACAAAATTGAAAAACCCTAGTACCTATCTGAAAAATATAGTAATTTAATATTATTGTATTACAGTGTCTTAAAAACTATACAAACCTTCCTGAATTTTAAGTGACTTTTAGAGCGTGTGTGATTTAACTTGATAAATAATTTCTCTTTAATTACTTGCAACCAAAGAAAGTTTTTCTTGAATAGCTTTTTTGTATACTATTGAGAAAAACTGTTTGTCAGCAGATAATTAAATAGGAAACTTTAATCAAGTTGAAACTGTCAGCAAACGTAACCTATTTTCAAGTGCTTCTTAGGTCCCTTTCTTCAGATCATGTCACAACTATTGTACGTTATTTCTAAATGTATATTGAACGCAAAATCAGAGTTTTTGGAAAATCGACTTTTCAAAAATATTGATTATACACTGAGAAAATTGGCTCAGTAAATTTTAACGAAATTTGAGTAAAAGTTGGACAGAACTACATTTCGTCAATGGGGAATATTCTGTGATGAGTCTATATATACCGCAATTTGATGAGCTTTTACTACGCCACTCAGTAAAATCTATACTCAACTTGCGGTATTGGCTAATTACAGAATAGTCACCATTGACGAAATACAGTTTTGTCCAACTTTTACTCAAATTTCGTTAAAATCTACTGAGCAGATTTTCTCAATGTAGAAATGCAGAAATTACAGAGAAATTTTGTGCGGTGGACTATAGTTACTTCATCAAAGTTCGCCTTACATTCAAAACCACGGTAATACACTTACCTCATCATTAAAAAAGCCTCAAATTATTACCATACACACATATCAGTTAGGGTAAAATAAAAGTATATACTATATACAGATAGACATTTCTTATGAGTTAGAGATATACATAGATGTTTTATTTAATTTTCAAGCTGATAATATAATATGCGCTGAAAGAAATTGCATCTCTCTGGGTATAAAGGAAAGCATATCTCACAGAGGCAGAGGCAGTGGCAGAGGCAGAGGCGCGAAAGAGCGAGCGACCACAAGCTCAACAATAAGTCCGTCTCTTGAATTCATGCGATTGTTCTCGGTTTGAAATCACCTTTACGTTCCAGTTGCACTCTCGTGAGAAATGACACTCGTTGAGAACATGGCTGAGCATTGGCGAGAGAAGTTTGCTGAAAAGTGCGCTAACGTGGGAATATCCAGCCGCAAGTGGAGTATAGCAAGACAAGCAAGAGGAGTTAGTTTTACCGCGTGTAGAGTAGCAGCGCAGCAGGAATGAAATATCATCCCGTATCGAGACAACCTTAGACTCGTATACTTACTGTTTTCATCATCCCACGCACTCAGAGAATTTTCATTTTCTATCTTACCAAACTTTCATTGACTCCATCATTCTAAAATATTTTTAGCAAGTTTTTAAACCACTATAACTTACTTCATTCTTTATACTTAACCAATTTTAAATGACATTTACAGCAAGAAAAAGTGAAAGTCAATATTTCATTTTCAAAACAAAAATCATCTGGTTCCCAACTTTATACAATTTGCATAAGATTGAAAATATATGTAAAAGGATGGTTTTTGGAGGGTCTTTTCTGAGTGCTTTTTTCACTATTAAATAAACTATTTATATTAATGAATTCAAATTTAACAATGAATGTACACTAAACAAAAGGAATCGTTGTGCTTATACTAAAATATTAAATCAAAAACTGATAATGCACAAATTAGATTTGAAGTTATCCATATGTTCAATCATTTCTCTTCCTTGGGAATCTATTATCCTCTGATAATGTAAGGGTCAAGAATTCATAGAAGTTATAAAGAATACATATATTAGGGAAGAATTTGGTAGCATTTGACAGCGGGGTATAGCATCAAATATTGAATATTATTTTTTGCTGGAGAAATGCATAAATAAACTTTCAGACTATGAAATAATATCAGTCATCTATATATCTATAAAACAATAATTTACACATTATACTGCAACGTGTATGCGTTATCTTTAATTTTTCTTATAACTTTAAATGCTTACCACGTATAAACATTTGTGAGAGACCCTATACCAGCATTTGTCGAATCTTACCTCTGGAGCTTACGGGTGAAAATAAAAAAATCGTTAATAAGTGCATAACTTTATTTTATAAAACTAAATCTTTTAAATGCTGATAAATACTTATTTCCCACTACAGTAATTACAGTAATATCATGTTCATGAAAAATTGTGTATACCCTTGTATTTTATAGCCTCTCACATAGTTATTTCTCAACATAAACATTCACAAGCTATATCTTTCATATAATAGGAGATAGGGAATTATGGAGTATGAGTACTCTTGATTATCCCAAAATTATTTAGGATTATAGATTTAAACCATAATTTCAAGATTGTACTAGTCAAGTGGATATACTTTTAAGAGCAAGAGTTTGTGGTCTCCCCTAAGGCTCTCGTTACCCTTTTGTTCAATGAGTTTGGTAGGTTTGGTAGGTTTCAACGTTGTAAGCCATTAAGTTTCAGTTCAGATTACATTATTACAAATAATGCCCAGAATAGTTTCATCTCTGTAGATAACAATTTATGTACAGTACATATCTACTCTGACAGAGTTTAAATTAAACTAGCTGTTTTTAAAACTATAGAGTTCAATTATTTATTATATGTATATTAAAAATGATACCAATTTCGATAACAAGCTGACCTGTGTGGAAATTCTATTCTGGCTCCAACTAGAATAACTGTATCAAGGTTGAGCCAGGATGCAAACTATAGTGCCAAGCTCAAATCTTGGCGTCAAACTTTTAGACGTTGTTTCAAAACTACACTGCAAAAAATGGTGTCTTGGTTTAAGACGTTTAGGTGGTCAATTTTAAGATATTTTTTGATGTCTTAAATAGACATGCAAAAACGTCTTAAAATTTAAGACACTTAGAAATCTAAGACATTGATATAAGACGTTTACCAATATAAGACATTTGTAAATGTCTAAACGTCTTCCGGTAAGACATCTACAAGACATCAGTTTTTGCAGTGTAGTTTGCTATTTCCCACACGGGTAGTCAGTATAATTATTATACATAATAATCGAGCAATTCTATTCATTCATTCTTTCTTTCATTCTGTCCACACCTTGAAGTTGGTCGTTTTTGCTTTCGATTGTTTTTTGTAAGTTTTGACATTTCGTATATTTATTATTATATGTTGTAACGTGCTATTTTAACTCTATTATGCTATTTGACAACCGAACAAATCTGCAACACATTAATCGAATAAATCTCAGAAAATCAATAACCAACATAAATAAAATAGAGATTAGATCAAAACTAAACATCCAATTATACACACTGCATGTGCATAGTCTATAGTTATCTACCAGTTTGCCTAGGTAGATAATTTTTGTTTCACTGGTATCGTCAACCGGTATATACCAAAATTCTCAAAATCCGAAAATTACAAACTAAACAAGAAAACTTAATTAAGATGGGCTAAGCAGTACCATTTTTTAACCAGACTAATAGCGCGTGCTGGAGCTGCTCAGTTGTGCAGGCCGTGGAGAGAGGGAGGGGTTCAGGAGGCAGTTTACAAGCAATAATACTCACAATAATTAATTATGAAACTCTAATAAAATCAATATATTGCCTCACTTTAAAATGTAGTACAAAATTATAAAAGGTTACAAAAAATAGAGTCTAAGGCATGGTGTTCAACCCAACTCAAAGATACTCGTAATAAAATAAATTATAAAATTAATCACAATTATGGAAAGAGATTTTGTAACAATGTTGTAAATAGTACAATTAACTGGAACTCATGAATTCTATAGCAAAAGCACGCTTTGTCGTCGCAGCATCGAAGATGACAATCCGTAACACGTTTTGTGACTTTTAACACTAGTAAATAATAAAAAATCAGTACGAAAGGCAGTCGCAATGCGTCTGCAATCGAGGGTTTCGGGTCTGAACCTGAATCGACAAAATCCCCCTAAAGCTTCTATTCCAACGTCGTATAGACTCTGCAAAGACCCTCCAGGGCTTCCTAGAACATTCCTAGAGCCAGTATAGAGCCTTTCCAGAGTTTCTAGGGAGCCTCCCCAACGCCTCCTCAGAGTCTCTTGGAAGTCTTTCACAGAAAACAAATTGGTTTAAATCCATTTCGAGTTATTTTGAACCAATGTTAAAGTACATGGACGATGGTGCCCTCTTACTGCATAATATTTGTTTCGTGTTGTTTCAACACGATTTTAGAGTTCAAATAGCACTTATTTCTAGTGTTTGCACTTTAAATCTTAAATTCAATATCAGCTCGGACGAGATTATCCTACGGAGTTTCTTCTCCTCGAATTCCGATACAAAACTTAAATAGACGTCCATCATCTTTTTCAATGCCTTCAACATGAAGGATGTCAAGCTGATCGGCCGAAAATCCTTAGCCGCAGTGTAACCTGCTCGACCAGCCCAATTAAGCTTTTCCGAAGTAACGATTTTCGAGGCCAGATTCCAGTGTTCTCTACCATGTCTCGAGATCACTATTTCCCTCCTCAACTCATTATCTTCTGCCTTCCTGAAGCCTGGGAAGTTAACTTCCTTCAAATGCTTCAGATGCTCCTCCTTTGTTTGCGCAAAATGCCCATTAGGGAGTTTAATCGCTCTGAGTTTGACTGCTTGGTCATTTGCTAGAATTTTGTCAAGTCTCAATGCTTCGGGTACTTTGGTTATACCCTCGCAGAAGCTTCTCCAACTGTTGACCTTTGCCAACTCGAGTTTCTTCTTAGAGGTTCCCCTCATCTTGCGATACAAATCCCAAAATTCTTGGTTCCTATTTTTCTTATCGCTCTATTAAAAAGCCTTCTTACTGTTTGCCTCAATCCCTTAAGCCGGAAGTCCCAACAATTGGCCCTTCCACTCAAGCCTGATCTTTTAACAGGACAGTTCCTTTCATATGAGGAGATAATGGCTCTCTGCAAATGATCTACTGCTAGTTTCAATTCTTCCTCATTTACGTACCTCGGTGGGAAGTTGAGTGTTATAGTTTTTTGATATCGCTGTCAATATCCTAAAAGTCACTTCCTTCCCTGAGACTACTCTGACTTTCGCACCCCGAACGGACAACCCAGTGAAACACGTAAAATTTGGTTTCTGAGCGGCCGTTCCTTTTCGAGGAATACGCCCCCTCATTCCCCAGCAAATAGTTCAGCTCAGACAGAGTAGTTACCTAATGAGTTTATTAAGCTCCCCCACCAACTTCAAGGTCTTGTGATTCCTAGGGGGAGAATTGAATATTGATATACTTATTAATTTATATTTTTGCACAACTTGCGCTTGATAGAGGAGGAAAGCAGCGTTTAATGGAACTCTATTAAAAAATCTTATACAGAGCAGAAAGTGACGTTAACCCTGGTTTTCTTCTTTTACCATCTGATTTGGGAAGTAACTAGAGGTTCGACTCGGGAAACTTGGAGAAAAAATAAAAATTAAATTGAATGAAGTTAGATTTCTAACTAATTCAACTCAACTTTTCAATTATATTTTACTATACCTATTAATTAAATTCACTTGCAATTCTTCTCCGTGTAAATTAGAGTTTTATTCAGAATGAGAGTGTGATAAAATATGTTATCAGCTTTTACATATCGAAATATATATAAAGTAGTAGAGAAGGGTGGAGTAAGACGGGGTACCGTCTTTTTTAAAAAATCAATAAGCTTTTAAAAATTTTATAAACGCCATTTGGTACACGGAAAAAAAAGGAATGGTTGTTACATCCATGAAAATATTGATAGTTGTAATATGGTTGTGTTATCCATTTAAATGGAAGAGACAAGTTTTCGTATGGAAGCAATTTCAAAACACAATGGTTGTACCAGACATATTATATTGTTGTTTTAGATATGATTGTGTCAGCCATAGCTATGGTTGTGGCAGCCATATAACTATGGATATAAGATGTTTGATGTCCCAACCATATTAAATGGTTGTCTCAACCATATTAAGTGGTTGTGAAAAATGACGCTATCATGGTCGCTATTTTGAAAAACTTAGTCTGCTTTTAGCAGTGTTCCAGTGCGTGTCACGCGTAATCTTTTCATTGATTTAGAATTGATCTAGTAAGTTATATTATCATT
>WNHD01001918.1:0-16843 GCA_011057455.1 Ganaspis sp. Gsp50
GTTGAGTCTTGGATGTATGATTTCGAAGTCTCGAAATAACACACAAACAAGTCCTCAACGTCAAATCTCCCGCTCTAAGTACCTCACGTGCCGGAAAAATCCCACGGCTAACGGGTGCGAACCCTCGATCCGCTACCGCTAAGCTCTAGGTATTTTCCAACTGAGCTGCTTAGTCACAATATATATATTTTCTAATTATTAAAACCTACAATTAAAACAATCTTTTTCCCGGAAATAACATACTAATGTTTGCGAAAACCTGTCAAATCCATTATCATAAACTTATTAACGCGCTAAAACCTGCTAAGTCTCTAAAAATTCTCATTATTATTAAACAAACCACTTAATAATTTTGTTGCTCTTTTGACACCTTGTTACATAAAGTAAAACAAAATAAACAACTATATTATACATTTTGTTTTAAATCTGAAGAATTGACAAGTTTCTTTGTGCATGAAATTTAAGTGTTTGAGAATTGAACTATATTTATAACTATTTCAAACTATTTTAATTCACGTCACACCAGAGAACAAAGTGCCTTTGAAATAATTGTAGGAAATTACAAACTGTGAAAAGTTCAAAGGAAGCAGTTGTTGAGACTTGAATGAAAATTACAAAGCTCGATTTTAAGCAAGGATTTATTAATACTTTCAGTTAATTCCCTAAATTTTAGAAATTTAACAATGTAAAGAATTTGATATTTTTTCCTCAATTGTAGTATATGTAATTTTAATTAAAATAGCACTGAATTTTTAAAATAAAAATTGCTTCAATGTCCACTATTTTTACGACGCTGAAGTTCGCAATGTTTTTTTTTTGTTTATAAAAATTAGGGAAACAAATTTCTATTATTTGTAAATTTTGTGAACATTTTTATTCAACGACTAAAGATTGTGTTTTGTCTTATCTTCCTACAAAGTTGCTAAATAAATTCAGGAACTATGATTAAGTAAACAAAACTTCGCTTTTCAGTTTTTCTTAACTAAAAGAAACGTTTCAAACTCTAGTCTCATCATTTTCATAAAAATCACTCAACTCGATGTCCGAAATTTAAGTTAAATTAATGTAATTAGTAAATTTTGTTAAATATTTTTTATCTAATTTTAAAAGGATTATTTCCAGAGTTTCTCCGTTTTGACGAATACACAAAAGTCAGGAAGCATAGCAGTCATTGAACAGGACAATGAATCCTCTTCTCAGAATCAGGAACAGCCAGATAATCCAACTTTTATTCCCACCTTGAAGAGAAATAAAACAGCACATGTTTTTGGTTCCGCTTATTATCATTGCGTAAAGGAAGCTGTATTCGAAATTCCATATACTCCTTTTTCGCCTCAAGATATCCCAGAGGCACTAAAACAACCTGATTCTACTGCAGAATCCTTCCACGTGTGCGGACAGTGTAGAGATAGGTGAGTTTTTCCAATTGTAATTAAATTCCAAAACAATGAATTTAAAATATTTAAAGGTAGTTTATGTACTATTAACATATTTTTTTACAATTTTTATTCATTATTATTGATATAATTACAAAATTTATTAATAATATTCATTTGGGATAGTCTTTATAAAAGTAAAGTTGGCGTCTCTTAATAATCTACGGCTGGTAAAGGCCTAAAAAAGAGACATTTTTGCTTGAATTGCAAAACAAACATCAAAACTGAATCGAGATGTGTTGCTTCTGTTTTAGTTTTCGTTTTTCGAATACTTTGGAGGAACACACATCCCGTCGCAGTTGGATTTTAGGCTATTGGTGTCAGTGCTGCTTTCTAGTAAAGTGTGACCATGTGCCGAAAAACAAGCCAATATGCAGTAGTTGTCTTTCCATACAAGTGAACAAACGTGCTTATCTCCGTTCAAGGGGAATGAAAAAAGGCCTAAAACCAGCATTAGTCAAAGTATTTTACAATCAGTGTCAATTTTTTGAACATCTCAAGTCCCATGATATCATGTCTGTCGAAATAAGTGAAATAATGCTAATGCCTCTTCCCCTCGATATCAAAAAGGAAGATCACCCGAAATTAGATAAAGCCTGCAAGTCCATCATGGAACACGGATTTTTAAATCGTATGCACATTATGGAATTCCTACGGGAACAAAAGATACAAGGTAATTGGTGGGATCCTCTTCCAGTTGATGCCAACTCTAGCAAATCCGAAACTGAACTCAATCTCTCGGAAATCATTCGCAGTTTTCGTGAAGACGATTTCACTGAGACTTCTACCAAAAAAAACATAGTTAGCAAAATCTCCTCAACTGCAAACAAAAATTGCACACCTACAAATAAAAGTAGCACGCCCGTCAATAAAACTAGCACTTCTGTGAATAAAAGTAGCACTTCTGCAAACAAGAATAACACCCCGGCAAATAAGAACACCAGCCCAGCAAGTAAAAATAGCAACCCTGCTAACAAAAATAGCTCCCCAACTAACAAAAGCAGCACCCCTGCAAACAAAAATTTGCAATCCCCTAGTAAGAGTAGTTTATCAGATAACGCCGCTGTGAGTAATCCTAATCCAAGTAATTCTTCTGCAGCAAAAAGTAATCTTTTAGTCAAATATTTCAATTTACCATATCGACCGTCTACGGATATTGCTTTCGTCGATTGTGGACCCAGTCACTCCGTCTACAAATCCAATCAACTTCTGTGTCAATCCAAATCCCCAGATTCACAAAGAGACCGAGATTTCTTCCCGAGTATCAGAAACTCTTCAGGCCTTATTCAATCCATCAATTTAAATCAACCCACGACTTTGAATCAATCTAGCAATTTCAATCAACCCACGAATTTGAATCAATCCAGCAATTTCAATCAAACGGGTAATATGCATCAGTCAGCCAATTTGAATCAATCTGGTAATTTCAATCAATCCGGCAATTTCAAGCAATCGGGTAATTTTAATCCATCTGGCAATTTCAATCAATCCGGAAATGTAACCAAATCGGGTGAATTAAACCAAACAGGTAACTTTAACCAATCTGGAATTTACAATCATTCTGAGAGTTTTAATCAATCGAGCAATGCGACAAAATCCGTGAATTCGAATCAGTTACTAATGTCTTCGATTTTGTCGTCCTCTGGATCCAGTAACAAAATCTACACGATGAGCACGTCTAACACGACAACTAATACAGGACCAAAGATATCAGTTAAAAAATTCGCCAGCGAACCTGTTCAGAATTGGGGCCAAGCTCCCGGACAGTCTGAGAAACCCAATCGAGCTCAACCATCAAACACGAATACGAAAATTCTCACCGTTCATAGCGAGAAATGCCTCGATATTTCTTCCATTATTAGCCAACTTCCAGCCGATGTTATGAACAGCAAGAAAATTGTTTTCATCGAGCAGAACTCGAATCAAGTTCAGTATCAAAAAAACCCACAAGGTAATAAAAACTCAATGGTACCGACACTCAGCGCGAATGTTAAAGTCGTCCCTCAACATAAAATTATTTCCCAAGAAACTGAAAAGAGCAGAGCCATTCCTATCTTGTCAAACAATTCATCAGCGAATCGATCCTTAAAAAATATGCTCAAAAGTAATATGCCCAAAGCTCTTGATCAAAAAATTCACAATTTCTCCCCCGCCCCGAGCAATTCTCAGTCAATAAAACTTCAACCCATCAGGGCTTATGATGGTAGGGTTTTTTACCAATCGGGAAGGAAGTACGTTATCAAGCAGAAGAACGTGATTAAGTCGACTTCTGTCCCGGCTAGTAGCGTCTTGAAACCCACTTCTCAAATTGGAAGTAAAATTCCAAATGTTCTGCAAAACAGCCCGATTCAGGTGGTAAATAAAATTTCACGTATTAATACAATTGGGAATAAGATTGCGTCTGCCAATTCAGGACAAATTGGGAATGTCACTGTATCAGGTAATATGAGTTCCGATATACCGATTGCAAACATGAGTCACCTTATAACGAAAATTGGAAATAGCTCCGCTATAACGAACGTTGGAAATTGTCCTACTATGCCGACAGCTGGGAATAGTCCTGCTATACCGACGGTTGGAAATAGCTCTTCTATACCGATGCTTGGAAATGCTGGTAATTCGAAGCAAGTTGGTAGCCAAATTACAACTAAAACAAACACTGTTGGAAATAGGAACCCAAATGCCTTGATTGCGAATAAGATTCCCGCTCTTCATGCAATACATCCAAGTAAAAGCATAAATAAGTCTATGAATGCAGTCAAGACAGTTAATAGTACAACTATTGTCACTAAAACAGCAAACTATGCTGTTAAAGCTGTTTCGAAACCTTTGTCAAACATTACCCCGAAATCAAATATCTTTACAAATCTAGTTTCTCCGTTAACACCGTCGACCTCACCTTCGGAATCGTCAAGTAGTTCCAGCTGCGAACCGAAGCAGGTTATAGATTTTGAAGATGAAATCAACAATGTGAGTCCTGAGATCCCGATTTACGAAAATACGGAATTGACTAAATTTAGTTTAAAGAATTTGACCGACAAACAAGAAAAGTCACTGTCCATTAAGCTTGACACGACATCAAGACTCTTTTTGTGCTTGTGTGAAAATGATGATAATGTGGGCAATAAAAAATTGAGTATCACGAGATATAAACAGAATTTGTTAGACGCTTTGCCTTATCTTAATACTAAAGATATTCAGAAACGAATTGATCATGTATATAAGCTTATTAATGATTATTCCAAGATTTTTTGTCCAACGGGTGCTGATGTTGTGACCGGAAAGCATCATCGATTGATTGCACTACTAAGAGAATCAATACAACAAGCTGAGATTTTGAATATTCAGGCAAGTGACGAGTCTAATCGCAACGAAGAATCGGAAGTTGACGAGGATCTTAGTATTGTTTGGGAGAAGCAGGAAATGGAGAAATGTGTTTCTTGTACGAAAACAAAGAAACCGAGTGACTACATCCCGGGATTTTCGTCAGTATCGAGAAAGGAGGACTTTTATTGTCAGTGTGTTAATTATTATTGTAGCACTTGTGATACTTTTCAAGGAAATGCACGACGTCACGTTGCACACGTTAATTATCACAAAAAGAAGACTCCTCTGGTGTGTCCCGAGTGTTTTAAAAAGTTCCCCAGTTTCGAATTGCTTGAGAAACACGTTTGGTTAGAGTGCTTCCATCCTCGATTTAAACATTGGCTCTTCGAGTGTCTAATTTGTGGCATTGATGGAGTGACATCTCCCGAGTCGCTGACGAGACATTTCTTAATCATGCACAGCAAGAAGGGCTTCGCTTGTCCGGAATGTAAACAAATTTTCTTTTTTGAAAAAGAGTGCCGGGAGCATCTGAAGAAAAATCACGAGAAGGATGACTCGAGCAACCCTGTGGAAATTGTCATTTGCAAAATTGGCAATTGTGTCACTTTGAAAGAGAATTTTACGAAACACCTAATGAATCATTTTGGCATTAGGATGGGTATTTTTATGAAATGTCCCGTTTGTCCGTTTTCAAAACGCTACAGTGCAAACGTGGAGGAAGTTTTTAAAGAACACGTGTTTGCAAATCATAGTTATATGTTGAAGCAGTGGTCGAGTGTCAAGACTATAAATTTAGTGAAAGAGGAGCTGAAACGAAAACCGAGTGAAGAAATTCTGCCTTTGATTATCAATACGAGGACGATAGCTCAAGAGGCTTTCGAGAAAGGAACTCAGGAGGAAGAGAGCCACGAAATTTCTTCGATGATTGATAAAGTAAATCCTAGCATGCCGATGATTGTCGATGTGAGATCTGAAGCTAATTTGAATACTATGTGTGATGATTCTATCCCCAAGATTTTGGAAGTCAAGTCGATGGCTAATGATTCTTTGCATAAGAAACCGAAAAAGTCTGAGACTCGAAAAAGGAAGTCGACAACTGTCATTGAAATCAGTCTTTCTCCGAAAAAGATATCGAGTACTAGGGTCACGAATGGAAAGGTCGATCTTGGAAGGAAGTCGATTGCGGATGATAATTCGGATGTGGAAGAGATTATTTTGGAAGATGTTTCAAAGGAAAAGGGTGTTACAGGAGGGGATAAAGATGGAGATGTGAGTGAAGATATTGAAATTATCGGAGAGAATATTAAAACTTTAAGGAAGGGAACTGGAGGTAGGATTAGAGGAAGTGGTATGGAGGTTGTTGGAGATGTGAATTCAGTGAATAAAGATATTGAAATTACAAACAAAAATAAAGCGAGGCGCAAAGGTAGTGTCAAGGTGAAGAAAGTTGGTGAAGATGGCAATAAAGTTACTGAGCATTTCAACGAGGATGTCCAAATCATTTCTAAAGATAGCGTAGTTTTTGATAAAAACATTATAGATGTTGGTAAAGGAATTACAACTGTTGGTAAAGGGATTGTAACTGTTAATAAAGAAATTGCAACTACTGGTAAAGGTAATGAAACTGCGGATAAAGATATTCAAGCTGTTGATAAAGATGTTACAACTGTTGGCTTAGATATTGCAACTACGCATAAAGATATTCCAGTTGTTCATAAAGATATTCCAGTTGTTGATAAAGAGATTCCAGTTGTTGATAAAGAGATTCCAGTTGTTGATAAAGAGATTCCAGCTGTCGATAAAGATATAACAGCTGTCAATAAAGATGTTCCAGGTGTCAATATAGATATAACAGCTGTAAATAAAGATATTTCAGTTCTTGATAAAGTGATTCCAACTACCGATGAAGATGTGACAGTTGTCGCTAAAGATATTACAGCTGTTGATAAAGTTATTGCATCTCCTGACAAAGTCGTTGCAGCTGCTGACAAAGTTATAGCATCTCCTGACAAAGTCTTTGTAGCTGCTGATGAAGACAACCGAGCTAACGATAAGGATATTGAACACCTTTTTGAAGATAAATCTCAAGATGAAGATCCGAAGCTCATCGAAAATAGCAAAGCTACCAATACAAAAACTGTTGAAAAAGATTTAGGAGCCGTGGATAAAGAGGTTTTTGAAAACGATAACAAAACTGAGAATAAAGATAATAAAGCTGCAGATAAAGATAATGAAGCTGGGGATAAAGATAATAATGCTATGGATAAAGATTTTGAATCTTCGAGTAGAGATACTGAAACTATTGATGAAAATAGTCATCAAAGAAGTAGAATTCATGAAGTTAGAAGGGATCTCAATATAGATACTGACTGTATCGATAAAGGTAGTGAGGATACGAATAAAAATTATGCTAATAGAGACGATCTCAGTGCAGATATTAAAAGTATTAAAGATAATGAAGTTGTGAATAAAAACATTAATGCAGCAATGAATGATAATAATTCCAACGAAAGTAATTCCAATGAAATTAACTCCATTGAAGTCAATTCCAAGGAAAATGTCTCCATTCAAGGAAATTCTAATGCAAATAGTTCTATTAAAGGAACTTCCAACGAAGTTAATTCCATTGAAGAAAATCCCAATGATGCTAACTCCACTAAAGGTAACTTCAATGAAAATAACTCATTTGATCTAAATTCCAATGAAAATAACTCCATTGAGGAAAATTCCAATGCAAATAATTCCATTAAAGGTAATTCCAATGAAAATAACTCCGCTGATGGTTATTCCAATGAAGATGAGAGTCCAATTGAAAATGGGAATTTCAGCAAAGATAAGAATCCAAACAAAGATTTAGAAAATATCGAAAAGAACGTACAAGCGATTGATAAAGATAAAAACATAGACGAGATTATGCGAGGTAGTGAAAATATGAACGAAGATAGAGATTTCAGTGAAGGTATAGACAAAAAAGGCAAAAATGTCCTTAAAGCTAAAGAAGATATTAATAAAGATAGAGAAGATATTGATATGGATACAGAGCATCTTTACAAAGACGAGATCATTAAAGATAATAGAGATGTGTACAGAGAGAAGGAAATAAGTCAAGAAAAGGGATCTAATGAAAGTGAAAAGGATAACAAATATATGGATAAGAGTAATGAAGAAATGTGCATAGATAGAGAAGACTGTAGGATAGACAAGGAAGATATTAACAGGAATAATGAAAAGATGTGCACAGACGATGAAAATATCGACAAAAGTAATAAAGAGCTTTGCAGAGCTGAGGGCTTCAATTGTTCAACTATTCAATTGGACAAGGATACACGAGAGATGGTCAAATGTAACGAAAATGTCTGCCAGGGAATGGAAAATATCAACAAAGATAAAGAGAATGACAAAAATATCGGTGACAGTAAGATAAATAAAGATGACAACATTTGTGTCAACGAAGAAGATGAAATTGGTATTTACAAAGAAGATAAAATTGGTATAAACGAAGAAGATAACGTTGGCATTAACGAAGAGAACGCATCAGGGATGAGAGAATGTTTTAATGGAGAAGATAAAATTGGTAACAAGGAAAAAAATAAAGTTGGTATTAACGAAAAGAACACTGGTATCAACGAAGAAGTTAACACATGTATTGACGAAGGTAACATTAGTATTAACGAAGATGATGACATTGCTATTAACAAAAATGATAACGTTGGTATCAACGAAGATAGTAACATTATCAACGAAGATGATAATGTTGGTATCAACGAGGATAATAACATTGCCATCAATGAAGATGATAACGTTGGTATTAATGAACAAGAGAAAATTATTATTAACGAAGAAGATTACATTGATATCAATAAAGTAGATAATATTAGTGTCAACGAAGTTGAAAACATTGGTATCGTCAAAGATAATAATATCATTAGCAGTCATGCCGCACATTTTAGTAAAGATGATCAAAATGGCAAACTTGTGAACATGGACAAAGATAATCTAGAGGATAAGAATATCAAAGACACTAGCAAAGTTGTAGCAACCGATAATGTTAACTCACCTTTCGATAGAATCGACAAAAGTATCGAAATAAATACCAATGTAATTGACAAAAATGACGAAGATCCTGTGCCCCGAATTCATGAAATGGAATGCCAGAACGAAAGCCATCGAAAGTCAATTAAAAATGATTACTTAAATGAAAGCATCATGAATTTAGGAAACAATATTCAACCTTCGGACAAAAGTATCCAAGATCCAAATGAAGATTATGAAAGTTTGGACAAAAATGGACAATCTTTGAAAAGTAATCAAGCGTGTAATGAAAATAATGAACTTCCGAATCCAGATAACGAAATTTTGACTAAAATTAACGAAGCTTTGGATAAATACAACCAACCTAAAGATAATGAATCCTCAACTGAAATTCGATCTTCATTTCATTTAAATGAAACTAATCAGTCTTTTAGTGAGAAAAATAGTGAAACCTTGAGTAGAAATGATGAATTGTCGAGTGAAGGGAACGAAGCGTGCAAAATGATTAAAAATTCGAATGATTTTCAAAGTTTACATGCTATTGAAAAATTAAACGCTATTGAAAATTTAAATGCTATTGAGAATTTGGGCAAAAATAACGAAATTTTGAACGCTTGTGTAGATTCTTCGTCCAAGACGCTTGAAGCTTTGGATACAATTTATAAATCTCGTGCAAACACAGTATTTCTGAATTTAGGCCAAGAATCTTGTAGCAAAGGTAATGAGGATGTTGGAAGAGGAATAGGTACTATTAACGAAAATGTAAGCACTTTTGATAAAGATGTTGACACTATTGATGAGGTTGTAACCACCGTTGATAAAAATTTAGTTACCACTTATGATAATTTTGCCTGTCTTGACGATAATTTAGTCACCGCTGATGATGATCTACCTAGTGCTGATGATAATCTAGCTAGTAGTGATTATAATTTAGCCACTGTTGATGAAGAAATAATCACCGCTGATGAAGAAGTAAATACTGCTGACGAACAAGTGACCACTGTTGATGAAGATGTGATCACTGCTGACGAATATGTGACCACTGCTGACGAAGACGACACCACTCTTGATGATAATTTATCCACTATTGATGAAGATGTGGACACTGCTGCTGAAGATGTAAACACTGTTGACGAATATGTGACTACTGCTGATGAAGATGTGACCACCGCTGATGAAGATGTGACCACTGCTGATGAAGGCGTAACCACCGCCGATGAAGATATAACAACTGCTGACGAGGATTTAACCAGTCTTGATCAAGACGAAACCAGTCACGATAAAACAACCATCGACGAAGACAGTCTTCCCAATCAGTTTCACGGTTTTTCACCATATGAGACAAATATTGTAGAGTCTGAGGGAAACGACGAAAATAAATTGCTTCTACCTAATGCCGGTGCTCTAGAGAATTTGAAAGCAAAAATGAGCAATACTTTCAAGAGCCTTGCGAAGAAAATAGAAACCTCGAAAACAACTTTGCGAAATACTAAATCATTACCAAAACTAAGGAGTATTTCAAGGCGAACCAGAAATAGTTTAAAAAGCACTTCCAGACAAACCATTTCCAAGAGTAGAGAAATTACGTCAATCAACACGAAAATTGTTACAAAGAATCCGGAACTGCTTTCCATGAGTACGGAAATTCTTTCAAAGAATCCGGAAATGATTTCAAAGAACCCAGAAACTATTCCAAAGAATCTGGAAATTCTTTCAAAGAACCCAAAAGTTATTTCAAAGAGTGCAGAAGTCTTGAGTCAACCACCTCCACTAGCACGAATTCCTCAGCATATTTTGCGAAACCAATTGGCCGTGGAATCAAGCAGAAAAATGAGGAAACGGAAACGCGATAGGATTGCATTTAACGGTCCCGCGAAGTACGAAGAGGATGTTTTGGATTTCAAGTGTCACGTTTGTGGCAAAATGGTGGATTCCTCCTGGCCAGTTTTGAAATCCCATTTTGACATTTGGCATCTGAATGAGTATACAGTTACCGCGCTTAATCCTCAGCTGTTGAGGATTTCTTCAGAGTACATTGATGGAGGATACAAAGAGATTTTATCAAAACGACACAAGTGTGAGTTAAGTCCGAAGAAACGGAAGAGACGGACACGCTTTTCGGGCAAGTCACCAGAGAAAATGTCGCCTGACAAATCTGCTGGGATTTGCGTCAAGGCCGAATCTGTCGAAGTAGATGATGGCATGTTCAAGTGCAAAAAGTGCGATGCTAAATTTGCGGACATGGACATTTTGAGACAGCATATTTCGAAAAATCACAGAATTAAGGGCAGATATCTGGTGTGTCTGGAGTGCGGGGAAAATTTCGTGGTGGCTCCGAGTCTTCAGATGCACTTGAAGGCTTTCCACGCGATTCAAGATCCGCTCACTCATTTATTGCAGAATACGGCTTTTGCTCCGGAGAATTTGGAGGACACTGAGGAGGAGGAAGAGGAAGTGACGACTGAGGCGAATCAGTGTTATGTTTGCATGGCTGTTTTTGAAGATAAGGCGGCTGTTGATAAACACTTGAGAGTGCATGGTATGGCTTTTCTAAATCGAAAGAGAATAGAGGCGAAGAAAAATTTAAATAGTCCGGAGAAGAAATTCAAAGCAGCAGTACAGACTGAAGAAACTCGAACTGCAAATTCAAGCGGACATTTTAAATCTGCAAAGATTCAGGACGAATTGCAGATTAAAGTTAATCAAGCTGCTGCTACTGCCAATTCAATAGAGACTGAGGTAAAGTATTTTGTCCATGTCCAATATTCTACATGACAATTTAGGGATCTACTGTTATGTTTTTTCTCTCTTGAAGTTGTTATTTATTTTAAAAAAATAATAAATTAAACTTTCATGATTAAAGTTTCATATTATTCCCAAAGATTCAGAGCGATATATTTTTTGGTTTAAGCGCAAGTGGTTCTACAAAAATAGATCGATAAATGGAATCTTGTTATACTTGTCGACTTACTTTTGTGGAACTACATGAAATTAAAATATATATCACTTTCGAATTTCAGGAATCATCTTAGAACACCTTCAAGTGTGACATAAATAATGCATTTGAAGTTCTGAAAATCCAAATGAACAAAATTTGTATTCTTTTATTTCTTAAAATTCAAATTTTGTCAAAAATAATTATTTAGAATTTTAACTTCCACTTTATTATTATTAAAAATCAGTTGTGGATTTTTTTCTACTGCCTATTTATGAAATAATTAAAAAAAAGCAAAGCATTTCGTTCAAATGAACGTTTAGGAATTCAGCAACATTATAAATTCACACACAATCAAAGAATAAATTTGATTTATCATTTTCAAAAAACAACTTTAGGAAAAAGAAAGATAAAAGTAGATACCTAGATTATCGTTCAGGATCTTGGACATGACCCTAATTTCTTCAACATGAAGAATAATAGGGTAAATATAGCAATTACTACGAGTTTTCAATCCACTTTACTACGTTGTAGTAAAATGATTATAGACATGTTTAAAACATTTAATTTTATTCTCATTTTTAAATATTACAGTTTTCATTTTCTCTCAAAAAAACTTAACATTTACAATTTGTCTAAATGAAATAGCAATATTCCATCAATCGGGGTAATTATGAAACAAAAATAGCAATGTTTAGATTCTCTGTTTGATCAAAATTTAGAATTTTATTCGATTTTCTTAAACAATAAAAAATTGTTATGACCCTTCTAAAGCTTTTCTGTAGTTTTACTAAAAAATAATTATTTTTTATGTGACAATTCAACATTTGTTACATAATTACCCCGTGGGCTGGATAATTATGTAACTAATGTATTTTTTTTAATTATAAAATAAGGTCAATTTTGTTCAAATTCTGCTATTTAGACTTTTTACTAAACATTCTTAAGTACTTTAAAAAAATAATTTATATTGAAATTATGCACAATGGTAGAAAGTAAATTATGTGACAATCTTGTCAAGATCTACTTTTGTTTTAAAAAACATTCACTTTCAGTATGTTTCGTGATGTTTACACAAAACTGAATATTGAAAGAGATTTTTTCGACACTTCAAAATTTCAGACAACATTTTTTCGTATTTAGGACTTTTTTACTTATGTTGGACAACATGTATTCCATTAGCATTCTAGTTACACTGTTGGTAAGAGATCTAAAATTCATTTCAAAAGGTACCCAATTCAAATAATTTAAAACAAATATTTATTTAATTGAAAACTACCTTGTTTCATATTTACCCCCGATGTTACAGAGTTAACTTGCTTTATGGTATAAGCAAAATTTTGAAATGGTTTCAAATAATATGAATAACATTTTTTAGCATTCCTCATTGATAATAATTATTGAATTTGTAGAAGTGTAATTTGTATAGATAATAATTACACAGCCCCACAAAAAAAAGTAGTCTGAACCACAAACGAGACTACATTTTTCTTACGTATTTTAACCTCTTGAACACGAATTTTTGGTCTAGAAAAATTTTTATAAGACAGATTTTTTTAAATTACAAAAGACAATTTTTTAATTGCAAAATATCAAAAATCGAAACTTTTTTGATCCCAGGAACCAGACAATTCAATTCCAATGTTTTTTGGTGTGCTGAGCATTTTCTAGATGCTATATAAGCAATCTAAGGGGTATTTTTGTTGTTATTTGCAAAAAATCGATTGCTTCTTACAAAAAAGCGTTATATTTTAAATAAATGGTATTTATTGCGCTGCCTAGGGTTGAGGCTAGTGTCTTTGAATATTATTTGGTATTCAAAACACGAGACAAATGTTATAAAAACAATCCAAGTGGTATTTTTGTTCTTATTTGCAAGAAAACGTTATATTTTAAACAAATTGTATTTTTTGCACTACTTACGAGTTAGACGACGCTCTTTAAATGTTATTTTATGTGTCGAGCACAAATCAAATGTTATAAAAGCAATCCAAGATGTATTTTTATTATTGGCGCATTTCATATGAGATTAAATTTGAACTTTTAGAATTTTCTATATTTTTGTTTATAAGTAGTGATTAGGGTGCTCAATAATTGTACCAAGTTTTGATTTGATATTTTTAATATTTTTCAAGATATTTAAATTGAAAAATTTTGGTAATTTCTTTTTCTCTTGACTACAACTTTTTTATTTTTCATTCTACAGAAAAATGTTATATAAGTTTTTTTGTAAATCAGATACTAAATTTTAATAAAAAAATTGTTTTAGTTAAAAAATGTAATTGATATATTATTTATTTAAAAAACTATTTTATATATTTATTTTTAATTTTTCTAGGTGTTGTCTGTGTTTTTCAAACCTGAATAACTAAAATAATTTTTTTATTTAAATTTAGTATCTGCTTTACAAAAAACTTATATAACTGTTTTCTGCAGAATGAAAAACAAAAAAGTTATAGTAAAGTGAAAAAAAATTACCCGAATTTTGCAAAGCAAATATCTTGAAAAATATTAAAAATAACAAATTAAAACTTGGTAGGGGAGTATGTCTAGTTGTGAGACGGGTTTTATTTTTTAGGTATAAATTATAAATGAGTAAACAAAATTGTAAATAAAATACATCATTCGAAAGGTACATCAAATAAGCAACTTTTGTCCGTAGAAAGTAAACTTTTTCGATTAATTCGCAGAATGATATGATCAATTTTCTGAGGACATCATTTTTTGTGATTAGAAAAAATGTCACCAGTTGTGGTATCACCTTATGATGTTCACCAAAAAATGTTATATATAATATGAATATATTAATATTATTTATTCTTATGTTGTTAGAAATAGAAAATAATAATTTACAATTTATTTGAAATAAAAAAATATACAAATTATGAACAGTACACATAAAATAATAATTTAGTGATTATTAGATCCTACTAAGGAAAAAATAAAATTGACTCAATATAGAATTACGAAATCTAATTTAATAAAGCGGATTCTATAGTTGTATTATCGTGCTATAAAGTGTATGTAACGAACAAAATTGAAAATAATTTTTCTGATGGTTTTCGCCACCGTCTCACAACTGGTGACATACTGTGTCTCACAACCGGAAATTGTCCTGATCTTAAAAACCAAAAAACTAAATAATTTCCAATAGTAAATTGACAAAATATAGTATTGAATGACAAAACATAAGAAGAATACTAAATAAAAATGCATATCAATGATCGTTTTCAATAAATTTATTTGAAAAAACCTTATATTTTTAATTTTGAAAAAAACTTTTTCATTTGCTTCTCACACACAACATTGGATTCTTATACAAACAATATATATATATATCTGATATTTTATTAACAGAAAAGTTAGCTGATACAATAATAGAAGTTTGTGAGTAATCCAATCGGCGTTTTGATATTTAATGTTAGAAAAAGTCGACCGTCTCACAACTGGTGTTGTCTCACAACAAGACACACTCCCCTACAGTTATTTAACAACCCAATGAATACTTATAAACGAAAATTTAGAAAATTCTAAAATTTCAACTTTAATATTATATGAAATGCCCCCAATATTTTTTGGCCATCATGTGTTCGTTCCCCCTACCCTGGTATCGTCTTTCTATGTCCTTTACATCTTGATGGAACAGTTCACCTTGTTCCTCACTCTTATCTCCGAGATCTTCCAGAAAGTAGTCAAGATGAGAGTGCAGAAAATGTAATTTTAAGTTCATCAGGCATCCAAATTGTTTGTAATTTGTAAACATTGTAGCAACTATCTGTTCATAGTTGGGACTTTCATTATTTCCCAAAAATTGAGTGACAACTTCACGAATACTCAGCCATGCAGCTTTTTCAACATTATTCATTGTATTGAGTCAAATCACGCCAAGTGAGAACCCCTTCGGACCTTTGGTCCTTCATTTAAATAAAAATTGTATAAAGCAGTTGCTTCAATTGAGTACATTAAGTTCCTCAAATATAGTTAAATAATAATATCGGGTTGCCTTCTTACAGGGTGTCAAAGTTGCGTATTTTTCTAAAAACGTAAGTTTTCACAGATTCACAGCTCCTGTAATTTTGTTCACAAAATGTTATAAAAGTTTTTGTAGTACTTTTGTTATATTTAAAAAAAAAATGGACACACTGGAAAAAATAATTTTACTGAAGAAATTGTTAATTTTTTATAAACAATTAGCATTAAATATCATTTCTCCACGTCGATGTGAATCTTCTTTTGCATAAATAAATAAACTGTATATTTATGTTCACGAATCTGCAATAAAATTTAACTGCTCGACACGTGTGTAAAAAAAACAAAATTTGTTTGTTGCATGGCGCGCTAGTTTTAACAGTTTTCTCGTGGCCGAACAGTAGGCAGGTCGCAATTTTTGAGCTAAAATAATATTTTGTTTAAATATTTACAATTAAATTCTCCATCGATCTCTCGAGCTCGATTTTTTATTTCGATTTATTTATAATTATTTTTAAATACTAATTAGTGAAAAGAATATAAAATTGTGAAAAATAATTCATAATTGCTTTTTAAAATACAGAAATTCATCAGCAAACAAATAATAACAATGGTAGAGTGCTAAATTGTTTAAACAAGTTTTTATTGTTAATTTTTCAATATATTGGAATTAAGGCTAGAATCGTCTGGTCTTTTGCAAATTGCTCAACTTTATATCTGTAAAAGGAGTAAATAAAGAAAAAGAACTTAAAGATAATTATTTAACAATTGTTGAAACAATTTTTTTATTGTTAATTTCTCAATGGCTTCCATTTAAGGCTAGAAATATGTTGTTTTTTTGTCAATTGCTCAACTTTTTATCAGTAGAAAAAGAAATTATTAAAAAAATTTAAAAATAATTATTTAACAATTGTTCAAACAATTTTTTATTGTTAATTTTCTAATATCTTCGATTTAAGACAAAAAATGCACCCAAAAACATCATTAATTTCAAAAAAATGATTGAACAATGGTGAAATTAATCTTTACCAATATTTTATCATAATTAGATGTTTCGTTATTTATAAATTGCACCATTGAGAAAATAGCCCTACATTTAACATACTGAAAATTTATACAAATAAAGATTGTTTTAACAATGTTA
>WNHD01001919.1:0-16842 GCA_011057455.1 Ganaspis sp. Gsp50
CGAGTAAAATGTTAAAAAATACGAGTTCAATATTAAAAAATACGAGTAAAATATCATATTTACAATTGAACATAATGTTATTTACTATCTAAATTTATTTTTTAATACGCTTTTCAACAAAACAGGTTTCTGTACTTACAATGTTGCTAATTTGAACATTTCACATAAAATGCAACAATTTATGTGAAGAATAAAATAATCTTTTCAAATTCCTCGGCGCATTTGTACGGTTCAACCCAGCGGATTTTAAAATAGGTCAATCGATTCATTTCGTTAAAAGCTTTATATTTCCGAGTTCCAACCTAGACATATTTCTGGAAATGAAAATAAAAATTATAAAAAGAGAAAATTAAAATACAATACAGTATTTCTCTTCACTTCTGCGTTTTTTCTCAAGCTTTTAAATAACAGTCTCTAAATCTTCAAAATCTGATTCAATTTCCAAGAGTTTTAAAAATAATTCTCGAAATCGTAAATGTAGATTAATTCTAATATGTTTATGTACTTAAAGGGCTTCATAAAAATTATGAACTCTTTTATTTAAAGACATTTTATTCTTTAAAGGAACCTTTTCTTTAAAGGAATCTTTTCTTTAAGGGAATCTTTTCTTTGAAGGAATCTTTTCTTTAAATGAATCTTTTCTTTGAAGGAATCTTTTCTTTAAATGAATCTTTTCTTTAAAGGAATCTTTTCTTTAAAGGAATCTTTTCTTTAAATGAATCTTTTTTTTAAATTAATCTATTCTTTAAAGGTACCTTTTCTTTAAATGAATCTTTTCTTTAAATGAATTTTTTCTTGAAAAATTAACTTATTTTGAAAAGCAACATTTGTGTTTTAATTAATAGTATTTCAGAGGGCATTATTTCTATTACAAGTTTTCAAATACAAGGAATCACAGTTCTTTGAAATCGAGAATTTGAACTAGAAGCTGTTTTTTGCTCAATTGACAGAAGGTCTTTTAGGGTAGATGCACAAGTATTGATCAGTTCATGAATAAGACAAATGTTTTATGAAAGCCGTACTTTCCCAAATCTCAAGCACTTAATTCTAATTAATGAAATACTTCCGGTTTAGTCGTTAAGTAATTTCTAAATCGTTTATCTTGGTTTAAAAATTATAATTTGGCATTTCTAATAATTATTCCAAAAAGTTCAAGTTCATAAATTTTATTCCACAACATGCATTTGCTTAATTATTTAATTATTTTTGTGAATTTATTTCTTCTTTTTAAATATTTGTTTATTTTTTTCATATTTAAATATTAGTTTGTTTATTTCTTGCATATCAAATGTTTGTTTATTTCTTGCATATCAAATATTTGTTTATTTCTTTCACATTAAATATTTGTTTGTTTGATTCTCTTATATTAAATATTTGTTTATTTATTTATTTCATATTAAATTATTTATTTAATAATTTAAATTATTTATTTGTTTTCGACAAACAATTTTCACCAGCAGTTGGCAAAAATATTTGATATACAAATTACAAAACAATTAAAATAAACAAAGCTTCCTCTATGTGGAAGCAGAAACCATCTTTTGTTTTAATTTTAAAAGAAAAATGAGATCTTTCCCAAAAGCTGTTGGAAGATTTTACAAACAGAAAATAAGGAATGGTGTTTATAACAGAAAATATAAGGTTTTGTCCCTATGAGAAGCCTGAGAAGAGAAAGGGTTTATTAGACATTATGACATTTGTTTACCTCGAGCAGATTTTTTCCATAAAAATCTATAGCTTCCATGAAGAATAGCATATGTAAACGTATTTCGTTGCGGAGTCAAAGGCTTTTTCCCACGCCTATATACACGCGATGTTGTACATTTGCTATTTGAACTTTAAAATACTTGGCATTGAGATATAGACAGCACTTTACAGAGACTACTGAAACATATAATTTCCTAATGGTTAAATTAACATCATAAAAAACCTTACTTAACTAAAATAAATCTATCATCCCGTTCTCTTATAACAAAAATTAAACTCATTTGCAAACTCAAATTCGTTTCCATAAACAAAACCAACAGCTTCGTAATAAATATTTTTTATATACTTTCTATTACTTTCTTTAATTTATTATTCTAAATACTTTATTTTACTTATTATAAAATAAAGAAAAAAAATAAAAAAAATAAAGAAAGAAAATAAATATTTTTACATTATTTTAATTTTTTCAAATTATCAAAAGTATTCGAATGAGTTGTTACCTGACGTTTTTAAAAAGCACATTTGCCGTTGAATTGATTCAAATTTTTTCAAAATCTGACCAAAATTCAAAATTAACAAAAATTTCCCGTATTTGGTTTTTTTGTTTAGCAAAAAATAATTAAAAGGATTCTAAGATCCTCTAGTGATCTCTGTTCACTGTCAGAATTTCTATTATTTCGTCTCCAGGTGATGGAAAATTCTATTTTGATGGTAATATCCTCAGATAATTGCGACAGGTTTTGAATGTAAAGTCTCATTAACGTTCTAAGATCATTTCTAATTTTCAGCCTTGTTTTGTAAGTTATGCACGATTTGTACATTTTCTATTTACAATACGAAAGCTTTGACGGGCAAGGTTTTTTATCCAGGGCCGCAGCATTTTTTCTGTTGATTTTTTTAATTACATTTTGTTCCTAGGAAACATGGCAATCTTGCATTTGGAACGTCCTCGTCACGGCCTACTCACGCATATTGTTTTTCTTCTGTGACTTTCATTATCACCGATCCTGACCTACTCAGTTTTAATTTATGTAATAATTATTCTGTATTTTTGTCCTGTATATGCTAATTTTAGGACTATAACGTTTTTTTAATTACTGAAACTAAAACTAGTTTCAAAATTATTAAATTCAGGTAAGAAATATCACCATGAACATTGAATTATAATTATAAACATTTGAATCATGATTATAAACATTGATTCATGATCGTAAACATTGAATCATGATCATAAACATTGAATCATGATCATAAACATTGAATGATTGATTTCAAAAATGATTAATGATTTAAATAATTTTTTAATGAATCCTTTACAGTTTTTGAATAAATTCTGTGAAATGGAAATATTTCAAATGATGAAAATCCAAGGAAATCTGAAAGAAAATAATATTGGATTCAAAAGTTGTGATAAAATAATATTAAAAATATAGTTATTAAATTAAGAATGATAATGAATTTTTCCCTTCCATATTCAATTCCCTTTCCATATAATCAAAAGTTTATAATAAATCAAAATTGTTTACAATAAAGTGCAGATGAGATCCGAATTTTCTCCATTATTTTTTTAATTAGGATACATTTTTTGTATTCAATACAGTAAAAATAAATTTCGGTTTTCCAAAATTTCGCCACTCCAACCAATTCTACAATAAAAAATAATGCAGTTATTTTTAAATTTAATCACACAAAAAACGCTTTGATTCTTAATTTGTAAATAAATTGAAATTGCTTTTTTATTAATAAATTAACTCATTGTATTAAAAAACACTAATAAATAAACAGTAATTAAAACTAATTATTTGCCAAGTATAAAATATTGCAAGTATAAGCTATTGTAAGTATAAACTATTGTAAATATAAACTATTGTAAGTATAAACCATTGTAAGTATAAACTATTGTAAATATAAACTATTAATTAAATATAATTAATAATTTATACAAATAATTAAACAAATGCAAACACTGAAAACATTAGATTTTGGTCGATGTTTACATTTCAATTTTTTTTCAAGCAAAGTATAACTTTTAATTGACTTATAGATTATTTAAACACAATTTGTATTCCTCAACGAAATCTACAAGAAAAGATAATATCCAATTCTTGTACTAATTAACAATTTAAATTGAACTTTTATATATTTTTATAATACGAAGGCGTTTATAATAAAACAGGTTATGTTTACAAAAATAAAAAATATGTTTCATTATCTGGAAAATAGGTTATCTTCAATAAAAATACCTTTTCAAATAATATTGTTTTTACAATTTGATAAAAACGAATAAAAAGGCTATAAATATAACAAAATTAATAAAAATTCCATATATCATTTTTGGAAATCTACAACTATGAAGTTGTCCACGAATCTGAGGTTAGGGACACCAGGGCTGAGAATCAGAAAAAAAACTGTAAAGTTAATTTTGTCCGGTTTATTTATTTTTTCCATAATTCACGCTCTCTGTGTATGACAAATAAGATCAAGTTTTCACAGTTTAGTTCAAATTACAAAAACTGATTAAAAACTATCTTAAAAATGCTAACAAGTCGGTGCTAACAAGTTTATTTAAAAAACGATTTCTTTGTTTAAAAAAAACGCCCATGACGTCACCTTCATGATGATCGCACCCTGTACATTTGGTGCCAACTTCAGACTTCTATACTGTTTATATAAATCTACTGTATAACGAATTTTTCATGTAAAAAGTGTTAATTTATCAAGAAACTCATCAAGTTTGTGCAAAAGTAAGTGCGATAATGCAAATAATCCACTTTGCTCTCCTTTAGTTGTATGAAATAGTCCGTATCACGTTGTTTTTAACAAAAATCTGTTGAATGTAGAGTGTAAACGAAATACCTAACCTAAATTGCAACACCTCTTGGGTTGATTTAAAGAAAGAAAGAATTTTAAAGGGAGAAGAAATGTCATGAAAATATTGCTTTTTTTAAGAAAAATTGGTAAATGCCGGCCGGTAAAAGTGAATTGGGAGCCTGTTTTCATGTATTGCTTACAATAAAACCGACCGCATCTTTGCTTCCGCAGATATTTTGTGTCGTCACCATGTTCCCCAGCTGGTAAAATGGCCGCTGTGTTTCTCGACAACAAAGGTGCTGCTGCCTGCTGCAAAAATCGCATTAAATAATTGACAAATACATCCGACAATTAGTGCATTATGATTCATTTTATCGGTAGGTATCATTCTTTGTTTCAATCCTTCTCCGACTCGATAATACGGCTCTCGACTTTTCATCTTTCGTCACCGGCTTTTCCAGCTGATGCCAAAACAAACGCGTTATTTTCAGAATCGAGTGCAAATTAAGCAATTATCTGAACAATCTGAAAGAATCATTTGAAAAAGTGACTAATAAAGAAAGAAGTAGTGAACAATCGGTGTAAAAATTTAGATAATTTTTTTTAAAGTAAAACAAAGAGGGAAGCAGTGCGCAGTTAGGTCGTGTGGAACAAAGCTCCTAAGCGGGGAGTGTAGCCTTCTCCTTGCGTTGGACCAATGGGAGTAAGTAGGTCAGAGGCAGAGCCAATCAGGGGTTTGTTGTTATCATCAGCTGTTTTTCCCGGTCGAGCGGGTTGCCGGCCGGCGCAGCAGTGAAAGGTTCTTCAGTAACTCTCGGTTCGTCCAGCTGTGCGCTCTCTCGGCAATTCCAACAACGAACTCTAGAGTCCACGCCGCGCTCCGTCGTCAGTTTACTAATTCCAGCGCCGGCTATTGCAGCCAAGTGACGCTCAATTTTATGTATTATGCTCTCAGCAATCTCGAGTTCTCGAGCAAATGCCGAAAAATTGCCGCTTCAATTTTGCCAAAAGGATGAAGAACGCGTGACAAACAGCACCGGTTTCTGTAGTTTTGGGAGTTCCGGCTTCAAGCCGCGCAAGCCTCCGCGTCCCGCGTAGACCCGTTTTAGCGCTCTTTTCTAGCAGCAGACGCTCCTGGAACCATGAGCTAAAGTTTTTTAAATTTCGACTAAACGATTTTAAATCCGCGATTGGTGTCGTGTGTGTTGATATTTTTTCGACAAGAATTGTTTCGTACTAATTGTGAGTGTTTGCAACTGTTGGCGTCAGACTTGAATTACGCCGCTAGTGCCGATTATTAGTGTTTTTTTCGAACAGTGAAAAAAACTGGATAAACAGTGTGGGTGGATAAGGAAGTAATATTGTTTCGGTGCTTGTGTCGTGTTTTTTTTTAACAGATAATGTCGACCGGTAAAAGGTTAGCTAAGCGTAGCATTGTTGGGACAAAGGTGTGTGCTCCCAACGAGGATGGTATGTATTACAGTGGATTTGTATATGCAGTGAAATCACCATCTTCTAGTGCCTATGAACCTGGTTTAAATCTTACTTCGAAAACCCGTTTCATCGTGAAATTCGATCCCATCCCGGGTAAGGAGAATCGCCCAATGAAGGAATACTCAGAACGCGAAATTATCGGACCCGGCTTCAGCACCATCACCAAGACAAAGCTTGTTCGTGGCCAGAAGGTGTTTTTAACATACAACGGACGAGAAATCCAGGCTGAAGTCACTGAACACAATTTCGACACAGACGAGGTCCACGTCGTCATTGCCCCGACGGGCCAAGAGGTAAGACATTTTTAGGTTATGTTTACTCCAATAAATGCCGGGAGCCGGTTTTCGGCATTTATTTTCAAAATTTTGACTAGTTTTGCGCATCTGAGAATAAGGAGTAATATTTTTTTGTAATGTACGAAAAGATGGGTGTAAAATCCGTACTTTTTGGATCAATAATTCATTAATTGCATGCCGCGTCTTGCTGAGCACGTTTTGGTTCTCTTTGGTCTTACCGGAAAGACGCGTTCCTTTTTTTAGAAAATAGAAAAGAAAAGTACTATTTGAGATAAATAATTTGAATATTTGAAAGCCATGATTCATTTTCTGTACTTAAAATCTAGTAGCAAAGAGTAATTTTCGAGAAATGTAATTTTACATTCTTTAAGGTTATGTTACCGGAAATAAATCATTTTGCTTCTATCGTTTCTATCGAAATAAATTTGTTTCAAAGGTTGTTAGTGGTTGACAAAAATCGGTTTGACGAATGGTAAAAAAAGGTGTGGTTATCGATATTTTGAAATCATAAAAAGTCAGTTTCTTAACAATATTTTTATGTAAGTATTTTTTTTGAATATTTAAAAAAATCGACAAAACAATCGTAAAAGGATTTTTAGGTTTTTCATGATGAAGTCAATAAAAGAATACCGAATTTGAGAATCTGTCAAGAAATACGTATTCAAATGTCTTTTTGTACAAAAAGCTTCAAAGGTCGAGAATTTTTAACGTTATTAAAATATTTTAAAAGTAATTTAATAAATAATGTGCTTTTACGTTACTAATTTGTTGCAGATTTTTGTAAAATGTAGACAAAGAGCAAAATGTCAGTTTTAAATCTTGAGTATGTGGTCTTTAATTTTTAAATCAAGGCGCCATAAACTTCGATAATCGATGTTTCGATAGCCTCCGTCGGTAAATCGTTTAATCGAAAATTCAAAAATTTAAATTACACAGAAATTAAAATAACGTTAAAAAACTTGTCATTTGTTATGTTATTTGCAACAGGCGAAAATAATTCAATAACAGATGCTTTAAATGTTAAAATTGACAAAAAGAAAGTTTCTTTTCGTTTGTAATTTTGTTTTGTTTTTATTTGTCTACGGTTTTTATTTTTTGTTTTTTGTCTGATAGTCTGTTTTGCTTGTTTTTTGTATTTCCGTTTTGTTTATAATTCTGTTTTGTTAATATTTCTACTGTGCTTTATTTGTTATTTTTTGTTATTTTTTTTATTTTCTTTCTATTTTTACTGTGCTCTATTTGTTATCTTGTTTTATTTTTTTATTTTGTTTCTCTTTTTACGTGCTTTATTTGTTATCTTGTTTTATTTTCTTTATTTTGTTTTATTTGTTATTTTGTATTATTTTCTTTATTTTGTTTATTTTGTTTATATTTTTTATATTTTTACTATGCTTTATTTGTTATCTTGTTTTATTTTCTTTATTTTGTTTCTATTTTTACTGTGCATTATTTGTTTTCTTGTTTTATTTTCTTTATTTTGTTTATATTTTTACTGTACTTTATTTGTTATTCTGTTTCTCTTTCCGTTATTTTGTTTATATTTTTACTGTACTTTATTTGTTATTTTGTTTCTCTTTCCGTTATTTTGTCTATATTTTTACGGTCTTTTGTTTATTAGTTTGTTTTATTTTCATGGTACTGAAGTTTGTAACGTTTTTTTTTCGTTCACGAAAAATTGAAAGGCAAATCTTTATCCCTTTAGTAATTGTTTCCATATTTATTTATAAACTTTCTCAAAGGATCAGTCAAAACACAATCTTTGGAAATTGTAAATAAATATTTAAAAAATTGTAAAAATTTGTTTTTCACATTTCGTAAACAAAAGAAAAATGGTGCAAATTTCAGCCTTATTTATTTGCGTTATTTTGTCTACATTTTTACTGTGCTTTATTTATTATTTTCTTTTATTCTTGTTATTCTGTTTTATTTGTTTCATTTTTGTTATTTTATTTTCGACCTTTCATTTCACTTTTGTTATCATCTTTTATTTTCGCTATTTTAAAAATTTGCAAATAACATTTCTTTATTTTTCTTAAACGAAAAAAACGTTGCGATTTTCAGTGTCGTAAAAATTCGAGCGATGAAAAATAAGATTAAAAATTGTAACTTTTTTGAAAAAACTAATGTTTGATAAAAAAGATTCAAGTATACTTGAATAAGTGAGATTTAAGTATACTTGAATAACAAAGATTCAAGTATACTTGAATCTTTTTTTATCAAAAATTAGTTTTAACTGAAAAAAAGTTAATAATGATGACTGAAAATGCAATTATTTTTAGTCAAATAGTTTTTATCGTTATTTAAATACTCCTTATTCTCAGAACCTTGCAGACTTTCTAAATTTGATAATTCTCTGACAGGAAACTATCATTAAATCATTTACTATCATTAATCTGAATGCCCTATGTAAATTTGCAATTTGTTAGGAAATGGATAAGACTCGAGTTAAAGAGATTTATCAATAGTGATTTCATTACTGTCGAACAAGTTTGGTAATATTTTTTGTTTGCTTTAGTAATTGACTTTTAGTTTGAGTGAGTCAAGGCTCGCTATTATCTCGGAAAGGTAGTCAGGCAATATTTAACAAAGAAACCAGGCGTGATCTCAGTTAACTATCTTGTTGCTCCAGTGTGCACTGTCAATGTCCGACTAATGCTCGATTTATTCGCCGAGACTTGTTCGTTACAGCATCAATAAACCTTATCGTAACTCAGACAATACGAGTCCGTCAGCTTATCGGAAAAGTTACAGAGTAGGAAAAAAGAAAAATAGAAAAAGAATAAAAGAAAAATAGAAAAAAAAATAAGAGAAAAATAGAAAAAGAAGAAAAGAGAAAAGAAAAAAATAAATAGAGAAATAGGAAAATGAAAAAATAAATAGGAAAATAGAAAAAATACAAAAATAAATAGAAAAAAGAAAAAAATAAATAGAAAAAGGAAAAGAAAAAAAATAAATAGAAAAGGGAAAAAAATAAATAGAAATATAGAATAAATAAAAATAATGAAATAGGGAAACAAGAAAAATAGGAAAGTAGGAAAGTAGAAAAAAAAGATGTGCACGATGAAATAGAATTCAGAACCAGGAAAAGATTCCTCTCGCAGTTACGTGTTCTTCTTCTCATAAACATGGGGAATTTCTGCCAAGAAATTACCACAATCATTGCATTTACGTCTTGTCTCGCCAAGGCCAATCATCCAATTGAATTTTACTGGAAATTCTAAAGATCATTTCAAAGAAATAAACGAAAAACATTACTCTTCACGAAACTAGGAATTTTATTTCGTAAACGCTTTCCACTTGGTTGTTCTACGTGACTAATACTTTCTATTAAATAATAGACACGATAATTTGATATATTTGTGTTTTATGATGTACTCACATGATTATGATGCTTCCAAAGTTCGGAACTTTCATTTAAACGAATTCTTTTCCTTTTAAATTTTCTCAAAAGTACTTTTCTAATGAAAGTACACAGTCTGGTAAAACATTTTAGGCCAAATTTGAGTTTGTTTTCTTTCTATCCATTGTTTTTGAGATCCATTGTTTCTATCCATTGACGCAACTATTTTAGAACACAGTTTTTTTGACAGTATCAAATTGATCACGAAATCTTCATCAATTTGATACTTTTGATATCAGATACTTTTAAATAAACTCTGAAGAAATCATTTTCGAAATCGTTTTAAAGATGTTAGAAATAGGTAAAAATGTTAGAAATAGTTAAAAATGTTAGAAATAGTTAAAAATGTTAGAAATAGTTCAAAATGTTAGAAATGATGAAATGTGTTGGAAATAGTTAAAAATGGAAACACTATGGAAGGAACAAACTTTAATAATAATAGTTAAAAATGTTAGAAATGATGAAATGTGTTAGAATTAGTTAAAAATGTTAGAAATGATGAAATGTGTTAGAAATAATGAAAAATGTTAGAAATAATGAAAAATTTCAGAATTAATTTTAGAACAGACGAGATTCATAATGATTGATAGGAAAAGCCGGTTGATTTATTTTGTCATTTGAAAAAAAGACACGCTCGCGCATACGCTTGACGTTAATCTCAAAATTTAATTTTCGTGACCTCGTTTCGAAAGTGTATCGTCGTGTAGATGGCCCATTTTCAGAATGCGCATGAGCATGCCTCGTCTCCTCCCACAAACCACTGGAATAGGAGACAAGAAAGAGAGATGGAATTTATCTGCATTTACCATCATTTAGTTGCATGAGAAAAAGATAGAAGATGCCTCCCAATCCGTGGCATCATTGACTGGAATTTCAGCTCCGTCCTATATTTGACCGTGTCGTTAACGAGAGCTTCAATTCGGACTTGCATCACAGGGACTCTAATTGAACAAGAAGCAACGCGTGCTTCATTAAATAACTCACCATTTCAAACACTTGCGTGCATTTCGTAACTAGAGACAAAAAAATCAAAGCTTCCTTGGAATTCGTTGCGCGAATTATGTCGAACGAGTAGATCAGATTCTAGATCCTTTTGTATCTTGGCAGAAAAATTCGGGTCGAATTTATCACTTCTTATTCTTCTTATTCTTCTTCTTATTATTCTTCTTATTCTTCTTCTTCTTCTTATTCTTCTTATTCTTCTTCTTATTCTTCTTCTTATTCTTCTTCTTCTTCTTATTCTTCTTCTTCTCATTCTTCATTTTCTTCATCTTCTTTTTCTCCTTCTTCGATTTTCTAGCCTGGGTTTAATTTATCACGAATTATGTTATTTTACTTATACATAATATCAAAGATTCAAAGCATAATAGGTATAATACTTGTTAATATGTTGTTCACATGTTAATAAGTAATGTATGTATTATGCTTTGAATCTTTGATATTATATGTAACTAAAATAACACGTGACTATTAAATAGTATAAGGCGACTTGAAGCAGAGTTAATATAAAAAAGCGACCATAGTGTTAACTCATTGTCAGAATTAAAAAACAGGTGTGAAAAGAGCACGTGTCGGAAGCGAAATGTTGAATAAAACTGACTCTTATGTAACGATTATTAATAACTAGATTAGCAAGATTGTTTACAATAGTGGTTTGCAATTACCCTTGCAGTTTCAATTAGGCACATAATCGGTTTGTGGAATCTCGAATAATCAATATTAGGAAGAGGACGGTTGAAAAGGTCGTGATAGAATCTGTACGGTACTTGCGATCGGCTCGAGTACCGGGTTCTATTAATTTTATTCGAGCATTGGCAGTAAACCGCTATAGGAAATTACGACGCGCCTAGAAGATTTTCTTCTTCGTGATTCTGAATCAAGGGAAGGGATGAGATATCCTTGCAAGTGCTCGTTGAATGGTCGTTTGTTGTTTTTGAGGTCGAACCTCATTGAAAGTCGTGAGCCGACAAGCACACCGTGAAAATTTCTTGGCTAAGGGATTGTTGTAGCATTGCATTCGGTGAGGCGTTGCTTGGCCAAACGATGAAGAGAGAAAAAGGGAATAGATAAAGACAGATGTATACACGGCCTCGGTCCCGCTACGTGGGCGCGGCTAGATTCATAATGAGCGGCTACAATGCGCTCTATCGTAAGCCTCTACTCGTGTTGCACGCCGGTTGACTATAACTACCGGTGCACTGCCAACCAGTAGCACTCCACGTGGATTCTTGCCATGTAACTGCCACGATTTCTCTCAACTGCCTCACAATAGACTCGCAACTGACTTTTGCCCAAAAGCCTCCACGCCGCAAAACACTATGAGAAAGTTCTCTAGATTTCTATGCAAATTAGGAAAGCAAGACAAAGCGAGCATTTTTTCTTAGTCGAATTTATGAGCTGAAGTTTCAAGTTGTAGGTTCGTTTATTTTGGAATTGTGCAGTTGATATCCAACTTCAGTTTTGATGTAGGTTGTTTGAGCCAAAAGATAGGTGGAATCCGACTTTGATTTTGGTATAGGATTTGATTTTAACCATCCTATAAGCTGGTTTTATAGGTAATATCCTACTTCGATTTTGATATAGGGATGACCGGATAGTTTAGCACATTTAACACAAAAGGGTGTGTTAAATCCAACTTTGATTTTGACATAGGGATGGTTAGTTTTAGCCTAAAGGATAGGTAATATCCAACTTCAGTTTTGATGTAGGTTGCTTGACCCAAAAGATAGATAAAGCTAAGTTTGATTTTGGTACAGGAATAGCTAGATTGAGCCAAAAGATAGGTAGAATCCGACTTTGATTTTGACATAGGGATGAACAGCTAGTTTAACACAAAAGATAGATAAAATCCAACTATAATTTTGATATATAGATGGTTAGTTTTAGTCTAAAAGATAGGTAATATTCTGCTTCGATTTTGATATAGAGATGGTTAATTTTGGCCTAAAGGATACGTAATATTCTACTTCGATTTTGATATAGAGGTGGTTAATTTTGGCCTAAAGGATAGGTAATATTCTACTTCGATTTTGATATAGAGATGGTTAATTTTATTCTAAAGGATAAGTAATATTCTACTTCGATTTTGATATAGAGATGGTTAATTTTAGCTTAAAGGATACGTAATATTCTACTTCGATTTTGATATAGAGATGGTTAATTTTGGCCTAAAGGATAGGTAATATTCTACTTCGATTTTGATAAAGCGATGGTTAATTTGACCCAAAAGATAGGTATAATCAAACTTTGGTTTTGGTATAGGGATGGCTGGTCTGACCCAAAAGATAGGTAAAATCCAAGTTTGATTTTGACATAGGAATGGCCGGTTACTATAACCCAAAAGTTAGATAAAATCCAACTTTGATTTTGATATATGAGATATAGATCTGGTATAGAGATGGTTAGTTTCAACCAAAAGATAGGTAGTATCTAACTTTAATTTTGACACAGGGATGGCTAGTTTCAGCCTAAAGGATAGGTAATACCCAATTTTGATTTTGACATAAGGGCCGGCAAGTTTAATACAAAAGGTTGTGTAAAATCTAACTTCGATTTTGATATAAGGATGGCTAGTTTTACCCAAAAGGTAGATAAAATCAAATTTTGGTTTTGATATAGTTATGTACGGTATATTATGTATGGTATGTATGTATGTATGTACGGTATAGTTATGTATGGCTATGTACATAGCTATATATGGCTAATTTGACCCAAAAGATAGATAAAATCCAACATCAATTTTGGGATGACCAGTTTCATTACAAATTTACCCAAAATTCAACTTCAATCTGCTCTAGGGATGGCCAGATTCATCAAAAAGTCGATTTTGCAAAATCAGTCGCAAAACATCGAATTTCCGACCCTTAGTCCAATTACTAACAACGCTAAATTCGGCTAATCCTGGTTCCACTGGATACGAATTTTCCCGGAATGTGTTTATGATAGATTTTCGTCAGCCAAACTGCCGTTTTGCTAAATTTCTGGTTTGATAATTGAGCAGGGTTTCAGTAATGATTGGTTACGTCCTTTGCAGCAAAAAGCGCTGTGGTAATTCGATTCAGTGATGTAGGTTCGCCTCTTAAATCATAAATCCTAAACCGTTGAAACTTCCTGATGTGTAGAGTCGATTTGAACTGCGCCGGGAATCCCACTTGAGTGGAAGATTTTCTGATTGATTACTCGACGATATTAAATCCATTTATTTCCTCTAATTGGAATCACAGCAGATAACGCAAAACTCACGCCTTTTCATTGCCTGTACATAGTACAACTTTCTAGAAAGTTTGTTTTCTTGTTGTTTTCTTGACTATACATTCTACACGATTACGTTATTAATTCTAGCGGAAATTCAACCGATTTTAAAAGTGATGAACCGATTTTAAAATCGTTTTATCAGTTAAAACGGATTAAGTGATGATTAGGTTTTAAGTGATAGTAGGATTTTGAGTGATAGGATTTTAAGTGATAGTAGGATTTTGAGTGATGATCCGATTTTAAGTGACAATACGATTTTAGAGTGGTTGCCAAATCGGCCTTGACTAGACGCTTGTTTGTAGAGACTAGGCCCTTCTGAGTCATGTGGAATTTTTGGCGGAAGATCCGGTTCATCTGAAGCTTGCTATCTATGGCTGCCTCGGAAATACCTGGCTCGACACCCATTCTATATAATGAGAGTGTTAAGCGTGTCACTGTGGTCACCAGCACAGACTCGGTCGAATCGATTGAGTAAGATTCCCTTTGGTCCCTGCTTTCGTGAATCCAAAGATAGTCTGCGCTGCTGCCGGCCGGTTAACCTCACTTCTCTTGTGCCTATCACGACGTAAACAACCTCTCGATGCGCAAGCCTAATGATTCTACGTCACATTTAACACGAGTGGTGTGAGCTTTCTTTTTCGATGACGAATTAGACCGAAATATGTCTTCAATTGACCAGACGATTTTGACGATGCTTCCGGTTACGCCACCTAAAACCCATCAGTATGCCGACAGTGTTCAATTTGCCTCTGCGGTCATTCACCTCCACTCGGACCTGTTAATGCTTTTCAATGAGGTGCCGAAAAGTCTAACCGTTATATTCGCACCAGGGACGCTCCTTCAGTCTGCATTTCTTGCTTTGCGACAAAAACAAAATTGCAGGGATTTTTAAATTGGGAAGTAGAATTTTGATAGATATGAAAGAAATGATGGTATTCGAAATCGGAATGATGATTAGAGAATTAGGGATGATGGTTAGAGAACTAGGGATGATGCTTAGAGAATTAGGGATAATGATTAGAGAACTAGGGATGATGATTAGAGAACTAGGGATGATGATTAGAGAACTAGGGATGATGATTAGAGAACTAGGGATGATGATTAGCGAACTAGAGATGATGATCAGCGAACTAGGGATGATTAGTTATCTCAAGATGATGTTAAACTGAATGGAGATAATCCTATCGGCTGTTTACTATTACCGTGTCATGATGGCATATTACCATCGTCATGTTGCTTTCATTAACGTAGGTTAATGAGTTGTGGGTTGTTAACGACAAGAGTCAATCTGAAACGTCTCATTAGTGCATTTAGAATTTCGAATAGGCATTAAATCCTTGCTGTGCTTACAAGATAATCATTATGAGTTTTGCAATTGGTGAGGTTTGTTCGTATCCAATTTCATTGTACGTCAATTGTACATTATTTAGGAGGCTGTAAATGCAGTTTTCGGCTTGAATCCTCCTGGATGTCGACAAACGATTATGAGCCTTCAAGGGTTGGGTTGAAATTTATTATATCCACTATATTACACAGCGATCATTGTCCTTTCTTTGCACTCAGCAATCGGAGAGCAGGATCGGATTAAGGGCTCATCGGATACCAGGTATTTGACCTCGCAGGAATGCTCCAGGGTCTCATCGCGACTTTAATTACCGTCCATAAAAGCACATACACTTAAAATGCTATTCGTTTTGTTTCTCGGCTCGTTCTTTACCTTGATTTCAAATTCGCCGTGTGTTGATTAATGTTTTTGTTTAAGAAATAAAATTTTACTCACGTTTAAGGTGGTTTTTGGATGTGATTTTTGTAATACGATTTTTAGGTTTTTAGGGTTCCGTTTTACGGATACGGAACCCTATTACTTTCGCTCTTTTTGTAATTCAAGGTGATTTTTAGGATTGAAGGTGGAATTTCTGTGGGCGGGAATAACAGCACGAAATAAATGCTTGCTGCAACAATAATTATAAATCAAAGTATTGTTGGTTGGTATAGTGGTCGCGTCACCACAAGACTGTAACTTTCCGCCCACATGTTTTCATTTGCGTAACACGAGAGTGCTCTTCTATTACTACATGTACTTCTTGTCGATATTTTAAATGGCGTTATGCGTTTTAAGCGTCAAGTGTTTTTCGTCGGAAGTACTTTTCTTTTGACTGCTTTGTTGATAAAGAGCGCACGCGTGAAAGCGCCACGGTCTATTTAAAATGGCAGCCAGCGGCGAATTGAGGATGTACAATATGTAGGTACCATGCACAACAGACTGGCTCTTGTACGAGATAGACGCAAGATTATGTCATACGCGTTGTACCACTTTACTCGTAAATAGGTTACGCAAGATAGATCGCTCATGCCCATACTCCTCGCAGCATTAGCACGTGTAACATGGCCGCCATCCACGCGTTTTTCTTACTCCTAGGACCCATTTCCCACCGGCTAACAAAACCTTGTGCAACTCTAAACATCACACTCTTTGGTTTCTTTAACTCCATTTCTTAATTCGATCTTTTGTTCCGCAATGTTCCAGTTGTAAAAATGAATTCAAGTACTGTAAAAATGGGTTTTAGGTACTGCAAAAATGGGTTAAATGCTGCAAAAATGGGTTTAAGTACTGCAAAAATGGGTTTAAGTATTGCAAAAATGGGTTAAGTGCTGCAAAAATGGGTTTAAGTATTGTAAAAATGGGTTAAATGCTGCAAAAATGGGTTTAAGTACTGCAAAAATGGGTTAAGTGCTGCCAAAATGAGTTTAAGTATTGCAAAAATGGGTTTAAGTATTGTAAAAATGGGTTAAATGCTGCAAAAATGTGTTTAAGTACTGCAAAAATGGGTTTAAGTATTACAAAAATGGGTTCAGTGCTGCCAAAATGAGTTTAAGTAT